>ABLG01000569.1:0-65023 GCA_000172435.1 Meloidogyne hapla
TTTTGAGTTAGAGGACTCTGAAGTTTCAATGAAAATTTATGCATTGAAAAACTCTAGGCCCTATAAATCCGTTTCTAAACGATAAAATTTCTTTATTTTTTCTGTCAATACAGGCCTATATCTTATCTAAAATCTCCTAAATTTTCAAAGAAATTTTAGCATTTTTAGCAGAGTTATTGCCTTTTGAGTTAGAGGACTCTGAAGTTTCAATGAAAATTTATGCATTGAAAAACTCTAGGCCCTATAAATCGTTTCTAAACGATAAAATTTCTTTATTTTTTCTGTCAATACAGGCCTATATCTTATCTAAAATCTCCTAAATTTTCAAAGAAATTTTAGCATTTTTAGCAGAGTTATTGCCTTTTGAGTTAGAGGACTCTGAAGTTTCAATGAAAATTTATGCATTGAAAAACTCTAGGCCCTATAAATCCGTTTCTAAACGATAAAATTTCTTTATTTTTTCTGTCAATACAGGCCTATATCTTATCTAAAATCTCCTAAATTTTCAAAGAAATTTTAGCATTTTTAGCAGAGTTATTGCCTTTTGAGTTAGAGGACTCTGAAGTTTCAATGAAAATTTATGCATTGAAAAACTCTAGGCCCTATAAATCGTTTCTAAACGATAAAATTTCTTTATTTTTTCTGTCAATACAGGCCTATATCTTATCTAAAATCTCCTAAATTTTCAAAGAAATTTTAGCATTTTTAGCAGAGTTATTGCCTTTTGAGTTAGAGGACTCTGAAGTTTCAATGAAAATTTATGCATTGAAAAACTCTAGGCCCTATAAATCCGTTTCTAAACGATAAAATTTCTTTATTTTTTCTGTCAATACAGGCCTATATCTTATCTAAAATCTCCTAAATTTTCAAAGAAATTTTAGCATTTTTAGCAGAGTTATTGCCTTTTGAGTTAGAGGACTCTGAAGTTTCAATGAAAATTTATGCATTGAAAAACTCTACGGCCTCTATAAATCCGTTTCTAAACGATAAAATTTCTTTATTTTTTCTGTCAATACAGGCCTATATCTTATCTAAAATCTCCTAAATTTTCAAAGAAATTTTATCATTTTTGGCAGAGTTATTGCCTTTTGAGTTAGAGGACTCTGAAGTTTCAATGAAAATTTATGCATTGAAAAACTCTAGGCCCTATAAATCCGTTTCTAAACGATAAAATTTCTTTATTTTTTCTGTCAATACAGGCCTATATCTTATCTAAAATCTCCTAAATTTTCAAAGAAATTTTAGCATTTTTGGCAGAGTTATTGCCTTTTGAGTCAGAGGACTCTGAAGTTTCAATGAAAATTTTTGCATTTTAAACTTCTAGGCCCTATAAATCCGTTTCTAAACGATAAAATTTCTTTATTTATTTCTGACAATATAGGCCTATATCTTATCTAAAATCTCCTAAATTTACAAATAAATTTTAGCATTTTTGGCAGAGATATTGCCTTTTGAGTTAGAGGACTCTGAAGTTTCAATGAAAATTTTTGCATTGTAAACCTCTAGGCCCTATAAATCGTTTCTAAACGATAAAATTTCTTTATTTTTTCTGTCAATACAGGCCTATATCTTATCTAAAAATCTCCTAAATTTTCAAAGAAATTTTAGCATTTTTGGCAGAGTTATTGCCTTTTTGAGTCAGAGGACTCTGAAGTTTCAATGAAAATTTTTGCATTTTAAACTTCTAGGCCCTATAAATCCGTTTCTAAACGATAAAATTTCTTTATTTTTTCTGACAATATAGGCCTATATCTTATCTAAAATCTCCTAATCTTATCTAAAATCTCCTAAACACAAAAATAATTTATTTTATTACAGTATCCAATTAATCACAATAAAATATTGGAAACGAAACGTCTTTACTTAAAAGTACAAATACTCTAAAAATAACATAATATTTCTTCCTTTTCCTGTTCTCTATTTAAAACTTAACTCCTTAACAGCCCATATATTCGCGAGACTAAAATGAACTAAAAAACATTTAGCTATAATCGACAAAATGTATGCCTCCAGAAAAAAATTTTTAGATTATTTTTATATTTTTTTGTATTCTAGAGTATTAAAGTATTATCTACAAGATCCTATATAGATTTTTTAAGTTATGGTTCAAATTGAGATATTCGAAAACTGGCATCATGTGAGACATTTTGTCGCTTTTTTTAAATTAAAAAAGGTCGAAATTAAAAGTGTCCATATTCGCGACAAAATGGTTTACCACAAATCCTACGGCAAAAGTGGGACAAGGTTTTTGGACTGCCCAAACACTATTTCCACAAAAGTATCGTATGAGATGAGTTGTTCTTTCAACCTTCGCTTCATTTTCTATGGAATTGACCGATAAATTTATTTTTATCTTTTTATATCTTTAAAATATATTTTTTAATTAATTCATTATTAATAATAAATCTTCATAGACCAAGAAAAAAGTTCAGCCATTTCCGTTTTCCTAATTTAAAATTAAAAATTTTAAATTTCTATGAAATACACATTTAAGCTATTTATTTTTTTAAATATTCCCTTTTTCGAATTTTCACATATTTAAATTAAAATGAGAAAAAATTTGTGAGATTTTAATAAATAAATTTAAAGAAACATTTTTAATTCTAAAAAAATATTTTTTTATTTTTTCCCATATTTAATACAGAAACATTAATTTTGAACACAAGCTAAATTTAAAGCTTATAAATAAATAATAATTATATCTATATTTAATTTTATTTTCATTTAATTATATATTTTATTTTAATTTTGTAAATGCTTCTATTAATTACTATATTCTTTTGCTTAAAATATATTCTTATTAATTATTGCAGCCATTTTTGTGTTTTGTTTATTTAATCTTTCAAGTCGTGTCCGGACAAAATACGGTCCGACCAAAATACCGTCCGCACATTAGAGTCAGAGTCATGAAAATAGTTAACTTTGAAATGGTTAACTCTGAATGGATAAGCCAACGCATTTAACCCAGACCAACTGACCCTTATTTCTACAATTAACTAATATACGACAAATATCATTTTCACACTATAAGCACACTATAAATTTGGACGGTATTTTTGACTCTAATATGCGGACGGTATTTTGGTCAGACCGTATTTTGCCCCCCACCCCTTTCAAGTCTGTCTATTTCCGGAAAGCTTTGCTTCTAGCTTGTTTATTTAATCTTTCAAGTTTGTATTTTCCGGAATTATATTAATGTTTTATATCCTTTCCGGAAATAGTCAAATTATATTTTTCCGGAGATGACTCATTTGTATAGTTTCCGAAGAGTTTTATAGAAGATGTATTTTCCGGAAATGCTTCAAGTTTGTTTATTTAAGGTTTTATTTTCCGGAACTAATGTAATAATGTTTTACATATTTTCCGGAAATTTGTGACCTTGTGTTTTTCCGGAAAAATGTTTAAGAGTTTATTTTTTGTATTTTCCGGAAAATGATTCTTTTGTATAGTTTCCGGAATAGTATTAAATAAAATGTATTTTCCTGAAATGCTTCATGTTTATTTATTTACCTCCCTTGTTTATACTCTTTAAAAAATTATTAAATTAAATAAAAATTAAAAATCTGTATTTTTAAAGTGCATATTAATAATATTCGTTTTTGCTGCTAAGAAACACATTATTTATAAAAAATAAGTCCATTTAAAAAATAAATTTTATTTATTTTATTGAATTAAGTAACAAACTTTTCTATAAGCATTTTCAATTTTACACCTGTTGAAAAATATTTAAAGTTTTAAGCAAAAAGACATTTAAGATTTTATTTTATTAAAAATGACGTAAAAATATTTTTTTGTGCCATAAATAACCTTAATATAATTAATTTACAATCTATAAAATTAATTAAATTTAATATTTAATTAATAATGGGAAATACTTGTCTCATTCCCGGCGCTTCAACAACTATAAATTCTACAAAAATTGGCACTGTTTTTGTTATACATCCTGGAGGTAGAGATTAAACTTATGAAGATATAAATTTTAAAACAAACTTTAAGTTTGTAAACTTGAAAAAATTAAATTTATTTCCGGTAAACTTATTTCCGGAAAAGTTTATTTAATTGCTTCAAGTTGAAATTGTAAAACAAAATTTAAGTTTGTAAAAAAGTTTTTGTGAAAAAGTTTATTTACGGTAAACATATTTCCGTTAAACCTTTTTAAGTTTACAAACTTGCTAAAAATGTTTGTTTTACTTTGTATTAAATTAGAGTCTTCAAGTTTGTAAACTTGATTTTATTTCCGGAAGCAAGTTTACCTTAAAACTTATTCAGATAATGATGAAAAATCTGGTCTTAAATTATTACTGTCACGCCGCAACAAAATTTTCTCTCAACCAGAAATTTCTCAAGAATTATCTTCACATTCGCTTACTTCTAGGGATAAAGAATTGTAAGTATTTCCCATAAATTAATTCTAAAAATAAATATTATTTTAAAATAATTTATTTTTAAATTAATTCTCACAAAATGCAAATTTATTAAAAAATAAATTTTATTTTTTTTTTAAAATTTCACAGAAAAATATTTTTAGCAAATAAAAACAAAAGAAAAGAATGTTTTTTGAATTTTAATGTTAAATTCTAATTTTAGAAATTTTTTATATGCGTCATTATTTAAATGTTACAATTATTTTTAAATTCCTCCTTAAACCGTATATTTTTAGAATTACTCATTCCTGGACTGAACACATATCAAATGGCCGTAAAGACATTTTTCATAGAACAATGCTCTATTGCATCGAAGCTAGTCCAAAAATGAATGAAGTAATCGCTTGTGGCCGTTATTGCTACAGAGACTTGACTAAATGGCCAAAACTTAACAGAATTTGGTGGGGGAGAAGGAAAATTAATTAAAATATTTAAATATTTAGTCAAGCACAATTCGTATTTTATGAAAAACTTATTTTTGAATTTGCATTGGATGAAAGAAAAATGCATGAAGCTTGTTGGTATTTGGGGGAGATGCATGCAAAGTATGCTCAATATGGATTGAAGCCTCACTTTCTTGATATTTATCAGCAACAATTTTTAAGTGAGAAATTTTTACAAAACTTAAGCAGGAGTAGTAGTTTTTACAAACTTGTATTTTACAAACTTGAATTTTGCAAACTTGAATAAGTTTGCAACTTATTTGAGGTTTACAATCTTGAAACTTTTTCCGTAAAGTTGCAAACTTAAAGCTTGAAATGTGCGAACTTGAATTTTCCATTAATATTACAAACCTGATTATTTCCCGGAAAGATACAATTAAACTTTACGGTTATCGCAAACTTGAATATTTCCGGAAAGTTTTAAGTTTCAAATTTAGTTTCAGAAACTTTCAGTTTTAGTTTCTAATAACATTTTAAGTTGCATGTTTTCCATGCTTCTAATTCATTAAATTTAAGCAATTCTTGCTAAAATGGATATGTCTGATAAAGCAGAGACTTGTATAGCTTATACACATTTAACATCATTTGTTATTGATGTAATGAATCAGGCTTATTGCCAGAAAGCTGCAGATATTCGTATGGCAGGAAGTCCAATGAATAGGCGAAAGCATGAATAAAAATAGTTTTAAAGTTTTGTTATTAAATAGCTTCCGCCTTATAATTAATAAAATTTAAATAATTTTATAGTTTGATTTTATTATGTTTGTGTTAAATAATTACCGTATAACAAAGTTGATTTTTTATTAATCGAACTTTTCCGGAATACTTGAAACTTATTAATAAAATTACAAACTTACAAAAACGAAATTACAAACTTTAAACTTTGCAATAGAATTACAAACTTGAAAACTGCAATATTTAATATTACAAAGTTTGCAAACTTAAAATTCTTCCACTAACTTTCAAGAAAATTTATAAACTTTAATATTTACAAACTTTAATATTTAATAATTAAAATAAATAATTAAGCATGTTTAAGCTTCATTTTTCAGTTTCATTTCTATTTATTAGCTTTAAATCCCCCAAATCATCATATGCAACTTCCTCTTCTTCCGTCGTATTCTTCCTCTCCTTAATTATTCCATCATCCAAACTCATCATAGTTAATGGAAATGAATATTCAGAAGATATATGTGAAGCAAATGCTTTTTTACTAGAAACACAAAGGTATTGGCATTGAAATTGTGAAGCAGCATTTCCATCTACTCCAGTAATTCCTTGTGCTCCTACCTTGCCCTTCATTCCTTTCTGAGATTTATTTCATTAAATTATTTTAAACTTAATCAACCTCTCCAGATAGTCCCAAAGGGCCTTGCTTCCCTTGAACTCCTGGCTGTCCTGCAATATTTGAAGGGCGTCCAGGCAAGCCAGTTAGTCCTTTTATCCCTTCTTGGCCTGGGGGACCTCGTGGACCTTTAATACCTATTCCACCTTAATTTTATTTTAAACTTTAAATCTGTTTTTCTTCATCCACCTATACGTGTTTCACCGGCTGGTCCTCGTTCTCCATTTCTCCCAGCTTCACCTCGATTACCAGTAGCTCCAGGTTCTCCAACGCGGCCATTAGGCCCTGGACGCCCTGGAATTCCTGAATTTCCAGTCCTTCCTGAAGGTCCTAGAAGGCCACTTTCGCCTTTTAGACCTTGAGGGCCTGGGGCACCTTAAAATTCAAAAAAAATAAAAGCTTCCTTATAGATGACAAACCAGCAGGGCAAACAACGCAGGGAAGTGGAGGAAGAGGCCCCTGTTCAAAGTCGTAGCCATCATTTCCAGGCTTTCCGAAGAGGCCCAAAGCTCCAGGCATTCCATCTTCTCCTGGCACTCCTGGTGGACCGATTGGCCCCGGTAAGCAGTTTAATCTAGCGCATTCTGTTTTAAATATTAATAAAAAATTTGGAGAAAAAATTAATCACTTTCACACTTGCTGACTGCCTTAATAGCATTTTCAATAGGTGGATTAATTCCAATATCTCTCCGGAAACGAATGGATTTTGTTTGAACAAGTTGCATTTTATTCCATGCATTATTTGAGATTTTCTGTAAATGTTGCAGCAAATTAATATTTGCTTCAAGTTTATTTAAAGTTTAATTATTTCAAGTTTACAATCTTTAGTTTTATTAGTTATTTTATTTAATTCAAATTTATTTATTTACAATCTTAAGTTTTGCTTAACATTTAATTCAAGTTTATTTAAAGTTTATTTAATTTACAATCTTAAGTTTCTTAATATTTAATAAAAGTTTAGTTCAAGATTATGTCAAGTTTATTTACTTTACAATCTTAAGTTTCATAATATTTAAAGTATTTCAAGTTTAATTATTTCTTTCAAGTTTACAACTTAAGTTTCTTATACTTTTTCATTCAAGTTTAATTAATTTACAATCTTGATTTCTTCTTATTAATATTTATTTAAAGTTTAATCCTTTCAAGTTTACAATCTTAAAGTTTTCTTGCCTGATATTTAGCTGAATACAATTCAGTTTCAATTCTTATTTGCTGAATTTTCCAAGTGAAAGCATTATAAGAGATAATTAGACCGATCAGAGAAAAAATGCTTGAACAAATGCTAAGTTGGGCTAGAAGTTGAAAAGCATCATGCCGAAGAGAAAACATTAAATAAAAATAAAATTAGGGAATAATTATTTTAATTATTTTATTAATATCCAGATTATTTATTTGCAATTGTGAAGCAAAGGTTTCCAACAGATTGAATATATCCATTTAATTTTCAAAGGAATTTAGGTTAATAATAAACTTTTTTCCGTTCAACTTATTGTGGTAAACAAGTTTAAATAAAACTTTATCTGCAATATTTTTGTTGAGCTAACTGATGTTGATCTTTCGACATCTTCTAAGAGTTGATCTCTTTTTCTTCTATTTTGATATCCTAAAAATTGATCTTCTGTCTGATCTATTCTTTTCAAGTTAAAATAAACGTCATTCAACAACTAGAAAATTCGGGAGAGGGTCCGATTGGGGAGAAAATACAAAGTCCATCCGCATGGCAGCGATCCGATTTGAAGTGATAAAAAAGTCAGAGAGTCACAGAAACGTGACGGAGAGTTATTTACTGAATTTTTTGCTATTTATGTATACAAATAAAAATAAACATGTGTTTAAAGAGGATCATCTCGAAGAACAAACAAGAGAGAAACATTTAGTATATTTTTAGAAACAGTTCATTTTTCTTAAATATCTATTTTAAGAATAAAAAACATTTTTCCGGAACATAGTACAAACTTGAAACATTTATATAAAACTTTTTGGAAAATTACAAACCTGAATTATATTTTTAAAACTTTCCGGAGAAATGCAAACTTGAAACTTACTGTAATAGTAAATATACAAACTTGAAACATTAATAATCTATCCGAAAAATTACAAACTTGATTAAATTTTAAAACTTTTCGTAAATTACAAACTTGAATTTTATTGTAAAGTATCCGGAAATTTACAAACTTAACAGTTGGCTTTTCCGGAAATATAGAATAGTTACGCATATTTAAAGTTTGTGATTTTAATTTTTATAGTTTATTTTTATAATTTATTTTTTGATTAATTAAAAAAATAATTTTATTAATATTACACATTTATCATAATTCTTATATTGTGTAAGATCATACATCAATTTTTATAATTCTTTTCTTATTTTATGTTCTTTTTCAAGTTTTTTTTTGTTTGATATTAATTTAATCTTGATCAACGACTTTTACTTTTTTCAAAAATTATTTTATTTCCATAAAGACCCCCTCCCCCTCCTTCGATAAATAAATTCTTGTTCCTCTCCGCGTTGCTCTTTTCTATTTTATTTTTTTCCAATTTACACACACCAGTCGTTATTAAACAATTATTTTGCGGATTATTTTTGATTTTTTGACAATAACTCTGCTTATACTCAACCAATATTTTTAAAATTGCTATCATTTTGTAGCTAATTTTTTTCTCTATTTTTTGAGCCTAATATCTTATTTTGTGATTCATTATAAGCTGAGTTATGTCGCCTCGTTTACAGTCGTTTCCGCAAATAGTGTCCTTAACTTTTGTCAGCAAATATTTTTTTTTCTCACAAAACATCGCTTTCATTGAAACCGCTTCTTCGATTTTTATTTTTTCTCTCTCTATTTATTCAATTTTTATTTTTTTTTATTTCTATATAGGGCTGACGTGGCCATTTATTATCCAAAAAGACTCTTTTTACATTTATCGACCTCTCCAACACGTTAATAAAAAATATTAATATTTTTTGTATAATTTATCAATTTTAATCAAAAATGGTTTTGTGACGTTTTAATTTATCAAAATTTATTTTCTTTACATTCATTTTATATAAATTTTAAAAGATTTTAATGTTTTAAAAGAAGGAACGTTGTCCCCAAAAACATTTAATATATTTTTACAAACTTAATTTTATTCTAAGTTTCAAGTTTGTAATTTTTTCCGGAAATGTATTAATAAAGTCTTAAGTTTGTAATTTTTCCGGAAATGTTTTAATAAAGTTTTAAGTTTGTATTTTTCCGGAAATGTGTTAGTTATAATGTTTAATGTTTTTATTTCTTTCCGGAAAAGTTTTTAATAAAGTTTCAATTTTATATTTTTACGGAAAAGTTTATATTAAAATACTTCAAGTTTGTATAAATGTTTCAAGTTTATACATGTTCCTGAAACTTAATTAAAAGTTTCAAATTTGCTTCTTATCTTAATTATCTAAATTTAGACACTGATCTACTTTGATTTAATTCTTTCCTTTTTAAACATTTTTTACACGTTTTGATTCATTTTATTATTGCATCATGTGTATGTAATTTTGTGTGGTATACCCCAAAAGAAGAATAGGCGGTGAATGTAGTTGGTATTTTATTGTTTATTTGTGTGGGTTCTCCTTTTTATTTAGACAAATCAAATCATTCCTCCTTCACCAGACAGAAAATTTCTAAAAATAATTATTTTTTATTGTTTCTTTAAGCGATTTAAAAATAAAGTACTTGAGTATGCAAGAAAATAAAAATTATATTCATATATATTCAAGTTTATTATATTCAAGTTTTTTATATTCAAGTTTCAAGTTTATTATATTCAAGTTTGTTATTTTCAATTTATTATTTTCAAGTTTATTATATAACTTATTTAAAACGTTTCAAGTTTGTATATTTTCCGGAAAAGTATACCTATTTATGTTTATTATATTTTCCGGAAAAGTTAATAAAATGTTTCAATTTTGTATATTTTCCGAAAAGTATATTCAAGAAAGTTTATTATATTTTCCGGAAACCTTTTAAAAATGTTTCAAGTTTACGTATTTTCCGTAAATTTAACAGTAAAGTTTCAAGTTTATTTATTTTTCACTATTTTTGAAACTTTTATTTTTGCTTTAAACTCATATAATTTATATCCTTTCCCCTACCTCTCTTTAATCTTTATCCTTTGGATAAAAATCAAAGTATGTATATATTTTTTAATATTTTTTAAATGATCCATTCTCGAACATTAATTTATCAACCTTCTAGAATTTTATAAAAAACACCAAAAATGTTTTTAATGGAATTTATTAATCACTTTTATCGACACGTTTTGTGTACATAGTACACACAGATAAGAAAGAAAATTGTACTTCACTATAAATTTAATAAAAATAAAAATAAATATTTCAGAAAAAAAACTGCCATTAAAATAAATTATTATTTAATTAAAAATGAAGGCTAGCCAACGCTTATGTACTGCGTTTATTCAACAATATACTGGTGCTAGCAGTTCGATAGAAAGGCCTTTAGCTTATTATAGGTTGGAAAATTCTGAAAAAAAATTCTTAAAAATTCTGAAAAAAATTCTGAAAAGGTCTGATAAAAATTCTGAAAAATTCTGAAAAAATTCTGAAAAATTCTGAAAAAATTTCTGAAAACTTTTAAACATTTTAAGCCAATTTCGCCCAGCTTCTCTTACAATGAAGCAATATTTAGACTTTGGTCGTAATGGGACAGACCAATCTTCTTATCTTTTCCTCAAGACTGAACTGCTTGTTAGAATGGCTAATATTATGCAAGAATTTAATTTATTACCATCAAAACTTTTACAAACTCCAAGTGCCAAACATGTTTCTAATTTATATAAACAAAGTAAGTGGATTTTTTGGGCATTTTGTCCATTTTACTAATTCGACGTTTTGTCCTGGACATTTTGTCTTTTGGACATTTTGTTTTTAACTTCTAATTTTCTGTTTAGGCTTCTGTGAACTTCTCCAATTTGAGGGGATCAACCCCAGCGTCTCTGTCCTCCAAAAATTTAAAAGCCAATTACGCTCCATTCTCAGACGCCATAATACAGTAGTTGAAACAATGGCTGAAGCCTTAATTGAGTTAAAACAAAGCCGAGGTATTGACTTCTCTTGTGAGCAAAATATTCAAGTGAGTGGATTTTTAGTGTGTTACGATACATTTTTAAATTAAAATTTTAAAGTATTTCCTCGATCGTTTCTACCTAAATCGAATATCCATTAGAATGCTTCAAAACCAACATTGTTAGTAATACAGTACCCTTTCTTTTAAATTCCTTTCATTTTAAGTGGCCATTTTTGGAGAGGGACAACGTCCTGTTGATCCAGCTGGGCATGTCGGACATATCGGTAAGGATTAGATGATTAATTAAGGATTAGATGATTAAGGATTAGATGATTAATGTGAGACTCAAATGGATCTTTTTATCTAACTTAGCCATTCGAGTCTCAATTTATTGAATATTGGAGAGTCATTCGAGTCTCAGAAATTTTACTCTAATAGACCCAAATTGCTCTGTTCGTGACATTCTAATAGACGCCTATGAAAACGCCCATGTTCTTTCTGAACAACACTTTTGTGCTGCTCCATCTCTAAGTTTGGAATGTTTCAACTCTAAAAATCCAGGACAAGAAATACGAGTGCCTTTAGTGCCTTTACATCTTTATTATATTGTTTTTGAATTAATTAAGGTATTTCTAAAATTTAAAAAATGAAAAAAATTCTCTCTCCCTCCAATAGAATTCAATGCGCGCAACAATAGAGCACTTCTACCGTACCAATAAAGCAAATAAAATTATTAATGACGAATTGCCTGCTATAAGAGCACAATTGGTTCTTGGACCAGAAAATTTGTCTATTAAGGTATTTAAGGAGATAATTATCAAAAAGGGCTATTAGAGTCTCAAGAAAAATTTAAAAAATTTCTGAGACTCAAATATACCCGAATAAAATCCATAAAAAATATTTTTATCAGATAAGTGATAGAGGTGGAGGTGTTCCAGCAGAGAAACTCAGTCATCTATTCCGTTATTCGTACAGTACAGCACCCGAACCAACCTCCCAAAAAGACGTCACCCCCTTTGTGAGTAAATTTTCTTGGAAAATTTCAAAAAATTTATAAATTTTTTGAAGGCTGGTTATGGCTATGGACTGCCTATATCCAGATTATATGCTCGTTATTTCCTCGGCGATCTTTCATTAATTTCTATGGACGGGTATGGGACAGATGCTTTGATCTCTTTAAAGGTACTTCTGATTAAGAATAAATGAGGGATAAAAAGGATTAGAATAGGGCTAGGTTAGATTATTTTATTAAAGAAATGTCCCAAAGACAATATTTGAACCAAAAATAAAAATTAAGCAACTTAAATTAAATATTGAAAAATGCCCTCAGGCTATATTTATTATTATGGGTATAACTTTATCCAAATTTATCCAATCAAACTGATTTTGGTCTCATTCGATTCAGCTCGATAAGCCGCGTCGAATGATATATGATATGCTTATTTAATAATTATATTATTAATAATTCAATCTATTATTACGCCCTAGACAATTTCCGTTATTATGTGCATAACTTTGTCCAAATTTATCCAGTAAAGTTGATTTTGGTATCATTCAAAGGAGCTCTATAAGCCGAGTGGAATGATATATATTATTTTATTTTAATTTTTTCAATACAACTAATGCCCTCAGGCAATATTATAATAATTTCTGTTATTATAGTCATAACTTTATCTATTTTTATCCTATTGAGTTGATTTTTGTTTCATTCGACTCGGCTCCTCAAGTCGCATCGAATGATACCAAAATATACGATATTCGTCTGAAACTAAAAATAATTATTAATTTTCTTTTTAAAGGCAATACCCTCAGAAGCTTGTGAATTACTCCCTGTATTTTGCGCTTCATCCCGTCGTTTAATAACAATGGGAAATCAAGCACCCGATTATTGTTTTCAGACTTTTGGGAATAATAAATCAACAGAAGGAGAAATAAAATGGGGAGAAACCCCAAAGATGTTTATTTCAAAAGAAGAAGAAACCAATGAAATCATTGCACAACAAATTGAAAATAATAAAAATAGAAGAGCTTTAACTCAGTGAAAATAAAATTTTAAAATTGTATATATTTTATTAAAAATCAGAATAAAATCAGAAAATTTATTAAAAATAGAAAATGTTTTTATCTCATATCGTAATCATTAAATAATGGGCATTTGGATATAAAACATTGTTTAATAGCCAAGTTGTAGTTGAGTATTTGTAAAGATGGTCGAGGATCCTCTGATTTATTAAAAATTAATTAATTACCGTAAAATCTCTAATTGAGCGGCCGGCCGCTCTATTTTTCAATCAACTCTCAAAGGGCCTCTCTATTGGAGGGGGCCGTTCAACTGGAGGGGGCCGATCAATTAGAGATTTTACGGTAATTTAATTGTCCCGCTAAAATTATCAAACTCACTAGATAAAATGTAAATTGTCTTTGGCTGAAAGAAGAATAACTCCAATACCCTTCTGTTACTGTATTATGTTCTGATTGAGTCCCTTCAGCCAAATCTTCAACCAATTGACTTGCTGTCTAATAAAAATATTAGTTATCAGCATTAGATAATTAAGGACCTTTACTGCTTCCAGATTACAATTCCTCTCATCCTCCCTAAGAAAGTAGAATCCAAGTGATCGCATTTTAGCTAATTTCCCTCCAGATTCAGCATCCCCGTCAAATTGGATTAGAGAAGGATTACAAGCTTGAATAATATTTTAAGTATTTTAGGACCTCTTACCCTCATTTTTTGTATTTTCATAATTTTGTAGCCAAAGCCAATTAGTTATTGTACAAAAAGGTATTACTTTACATTTAATTGAAATAGAATCTGAACACAAACTAGACATTAAAACATTATCTGGGCTATAAATATTTAATAAATTATCAGCCAATTTGGCAAAAAATTGTGTAGAACGTTGAGACGGCTTTACAAAGAAATAACCTCCAGCAATTAAATTGTTTCCTTCTACAGGGCTGGAACGATCAAAAATAATATCGGCAGATTCTTAAAATATTTATTTAATTTTTTATTTCTATATTACCCGTCACGTATCTCTATTTTATCACAGTAATAATTAATATATAAAATACATCCTTTCCGGAAAGTTAATGCTATTATTTCCGGAAATTTAATATTATTAACTAATATGTCTAGGTTTTCCGGAAGGAAAATTATTAGCTTTAATATGCTTGTAATAATTCCGGAAGTTTATTATTAATTATATTACCTATTAATATATTTTCCGGAAAGTTAATACTAATATTCTCTTTGATTATTTAAGTAGTTTCCGGAAGATAAAAATATTAGCCTATCAGGAAAAATACAAGACAATAATATAGTTTTTCCGGAAAATACGCAATAAAAGAATTCTTATAAATAGATAAACAATTTATATTTTTTCCGGAAAACAAATAAAATTCTGATATTTCCGGAAAATTATTATAGTATAATATTAAAGCATAAACTTACCATTAGTATTCTCTAAACCAAGCTCCAGCAAGTTTTCTCTCCAATAAGTATCCTATTATTAAACTTATCAAGATTACAAACTTAAGTTTATTTAAATTTATTAACTTACTTGTTGTATCATCCAAAAGGGTCTGCCTAAACTTGAAATTAAACTTGCCAGGTTTGCTCTAAATATAGTGAATAATTGATAGGGTGCATCTAATGGTGGGAATCAAATAAATAAAATTTTAAAATTTAGAATTTAAATAAATTTAAAAAATATTTATTTATTTTAAAACCTCCATAATTAAATGGCAAATGAAGAGAATTAATATTAATTTCCAAAATTCGTAAATCTGGCCATATTCGAGATATCTCCCTTGAGGCAGTATTATCCATAGTAATGAGGAGGGTGCGTGAGTGAACGCCTTAATTTAATTACAGTAATCTTTCTTGATTAGAAAGAAGAATGAGAGAACTAAGGGAATGTCTACATATAAAGAGTTCGCTTCTAATAAATCTTAATTAAAGTAACCTCTCGTTAGTAGCGACAAGAATAGAAACTTAGAAAATGTCTCTTATAACGAGAGTTTCTCTAAACCCTCAGGCTGTTAGTAATCCTCATAGGAAAATTATTTTAAAAAATCACCTCTCATATTTTGAGTATTACATAACCAATTAGACGTCATTTGAATAATATGTTTATTTAAAAACATAATTAATGTAGACTCATTTTTAGGTAATGATAATATTGTTTTTCTAACTTTTGGAAGGTATAGCTTAAAAAATTTATTTTTAAATTTTTTAAAAATATTTTTAAAGGAAGCCAAATTATTAAAAATCATTAAAAATGACTAACCAATCGCTTAATATTTATTTCCTCAGAATTATTCTTAATATAATTTAAAACATTCATTCCAAGCCATATTTTGCGAAAAATTCCAAAACTAAGCAAAATGATTAAAAATAATATAATTAATTTTAATAGCATTTTGCAAGACATTTTTTTCTAAGATTTAATATTTTTAAAAATAAATTTTAATCCTTAAAAATAAAAAAAATATCACTCTTGACTTTTAAAATATTTACATAATTTATTTTATTTATTTTTATTATTGTCTACTTTTTTTTTTAAAATAATCTGTTGGCCCTTTTAAATAATATTTTGTCATTTTATTTTTCTCATTTATTAATTTCAAATTATATTTAAATTAAATTTATTAATTTCCACTAAAATGTCATCATTGAAACGTCACTCACTAATTGTCTCTTATAACGAGAGTTTAGTTAATAATTCTCTAATAAGTCGCTTAAATCGGGAGTTTCATTAAATTAAGTGCAACATGAGGGTCGACTGTATAACTTAAAATCCCTCAAAAAGATTATCCCAACTTTTCATCCTAATCTTTTAAAAGTATATTGTAAAAATAAAAATATTGTAAAAATAAAATATTCAATATTAAGTATATTACATAAAATAAATTTTAAAATTTAATCTCTCGTCTGTTAGAATAAATTGTGAATGACACGTGAAAGAATTTTTACGCATTTAATACCACCCTGAATAAATAAAAATAAATAAAATAAAAATTCTTTTAAATTCCACGTCTTAAAAGACTGCTGATCTGCTATATTATAATAATTTTTTATTTAGTCGAATTTTTTATTAACCCAAAACTATTTTAATTTCGATTTTATGTCGTTATTTGCTTTACAATTGCGTAATTGTAATTTAAAAAAAAGTTTATTTAAATGCTTTAGCCAATTTTTTAAATTATTTTTGCCTTTATCACATGCATTACCTCAGTTTAATCCATGCTTGTAACTTTTGAATGGATTAACCGATCTGTCCGATTTTTATACCTTTCGATAGAGAAGAAAATTTTCTATAAGAAGAAATTTAATTTTCAGTTTTAAGTAAGTTTTAAAAATAGTTATGGTCAAAAAATTAAGTTTATTCCTTAATAAGACGTTCGGAGGATTTTTGGCCATATTAATTTTATATGGAAATTTAAAATTTAGATCCATAGCCTATTTTGAAGCAAATTCAATTCTCTATCAAATGATATAAAGATCATTATCATTCCTTTATAGGTTAGATGGCCAAAAGCCTGACATCTTTTTGGGTACATACCTCATATTTCTCAAACAATTCTAATCGTAAAAAATTTATTTTCACTTTCTTTTGTATTCTTTATTCTTAAAATACAAACAAAAACATTTTATAAGATTTTTAACTATTTGCTATCACAAAAAAAAATAAATTTATTTTTATTAATATTTTTATTTTATTTACATGCTTTTATAGGGGTATGTTTGTGCCAATACCCATAACTTTTGTATACCTGAATTCATTTTTTATATTTTTATTATCAAAAAATAGAGCAGAAAAATAGCTACAAAATAATATAAAAATTAAAATTTTAAATGTTATAGGCGTAGGCGTTATGTGCGTTAGCGTTTACTTGGTTCATCACTTATCCCTTTGACGCAACCTCTTCCGAAAAATCATAAAAACAGAAAAATAAATTAATTTAAATTTTTCTAAATCTTATTTGTTTATTTAGCTTTTAAAATTTTTATTTTTAGCTATTTCTACTTTTTGGATAGGATGTTTTTCATTTAATTATCTCCCAAATTTCTATTTAAATTAAAATCTTCTCTTTAAAAATTCTATTTAAATTAAAATCTTCTCTTTAAAAATTCTATTTAAATAAGCCTGCAATTTATTTTTGTTTTTAATTTGTAATTTATTTTAGATTTTATTTCGATTTGAAATTCCCTCATTTATTTATTTCCAACATTATTTTTTCTCTTAATTAGTCTTCTCCTATAATTTATAAATATTATTCCTCCTAACTTGATTAGATCCCAAGCTAAGTTAGAGTGATAAAAAATAATTCTTAAAAAATTTTTCAGATTTTCTGTAAATAAATAAAATTTAAAATGTTTTCTATACCCATACGACAATTATTTTGCTCAATATGTTTATTATTAATACTGATAATTGCAATTGTAAAAAATAAAATATTAATCTAATTTTTAAAATTTAAATTTAAGTTCTATTTATTTAAAATTGATCAGATTGAAGAAAACAATATTAAAAGGTTCTCTTCAAGAGTTACGCCAAAAGAATTAATAGAAGAAGAATTGGATGAAAGGAACAATAAATTGAGGTAATTAAATTAAATTGGGAAAGTTTAAAGTTAAACTATATTTACAATTCCGGTAAGTTTAATATGTTATTTAATAAAATTCCGGAAATGTTTAAATAAATTACAATTTTGCGGAAAAACTTTAGAGAAATTGTAATTCAGGCTTGATTTTGTACAGCAACCGGAAATAATAATTGTAAAATTAAAATTGCAAAAACACAAACTTTTCCGGAGAATACAATTATTGAATTTGAGTAAAAACTTAAGATTGTAAAACAACATGAAATTAATGCTTGTAAAAAACGATCTGGAAAAATACAAAAATCAAAAATACTATGAAAACACTATTAAATAAGCATAGTGACATTTAATTATTCCATCATACTTAGCAATAAATTTTTATTAGCTTAAATATTCGCACATTTGAATTATTATTTATTTAGTAGAAGTTTAAAAATAAAATAATTTTTACAGAAATGAGCTAAACCAAACAATATATAATTTGGTTGAGGGAATGCCTATTGAGGATGAGCATTGGTGTGAAAGAATGATTAATGGGGATTTAAATATTAACGAAACAAAAAGATTAAAAGAGTGGAAATTCAACGAGGAAAATTTTATTGTTGATCCTCCACCAGATGAGGATGAATTGAATGAGCGAATTGAAATAACTAAAGAGGATGATAAGTAAGGAATTATTTAAAATTTATTAAATTTGAAAAAGTCGAGATTACAAATAAAAATTGAATTTATGAATATAGAATTTTACACATACAAATTATCTTACAATTGTAAAATTAAAACTTAAAAGTTGAATTATAGGTAAGTAATAAACTTTAGAATAACTAAAGTTTTAGAAAATTAAAGTTTATAAATAAAACTTTAAAATTACAATTGTAATTACAAAAACTATAAAATTATAATTTCAGTAAAGTTTACAATTATTAATTGAATAATAATTGTACAATTGTAATTTAAATAAAACTTAAAATTTAATACTCAATTTTACAAACAAAAATTTAAGTTTATAATTTTATAAGTATAAAATTTAATTTTATAGTCTAACAAAAAATTACAATTGTAAAAATAAAACTCTTAAAGTTCACAATTTTAAAAACTAACTTTAAAATTAGATTTTAAACGTTTACAAATACAAAGCTAAACTTAATAATTTTACAATTATAAATTCGAATTTATTTTAATATTTCTCACAGATGTTTGAACCTTCAAAAACTTTTTCTCTTCCACAATAAACCATTATCTGAAGAAGAAAAACAATATCCATTAGCTTATGCAATGGTAACACATAAATCAGTAATACAAACAATGACAATGGTCAGTTCTGTTTATCAACCTCAAAATGCTTATTGTATTGTTGTAGATGATAAATCTAGTGATTCATTTTTGAAGCAAATACAAATGTTGGCTGATTGTTTTGATAATATTTTTGTTTTGGTAATGAGGGAAATTAAAAAGTGGGTTGGGCAACTCGACTTTCTTCTATTCAATAAAGTTAAAAAAATTAAAAATTCATTATAGAATGTTGGCACAATACAATGGTGTAAATATGGAGTTGTACGTGCTGTTTTTACGTGTCTAAAGCATTTAACAGAAAAAACTCATAATTGGCGATATTTACAGGTAAATTTCATAAAAATATCCATTATTACATTTCCCTTATTTTTAGTACCTCAGCGGAGTTGATCTTCCTTTAAAAACAAATTTAGAGGTAAAAAAGAAGAAAAATAATTAAAAATAAATTTAAATATATTTTAAAGATGGTGAGGATATTTAAACAATTAAATGGCACAATAAATGCGGATGTTTTACCCTTTGAGAATTACAGGGTTAGATTAACCCACAATTCAATAGAACCTCCTTTAACACTGTGGAAGTCAAGTCTGTCAGCTTTAATCAGTCGAGAAGCAGCAAATATAATGGTTAAGAGTGATAAAGTGAAAGAATTGTTAAATTATTTACAATATACTTGGTGTAGTGATGAAAGTCTGTGGGCTACTATTGCAGGGAATCCGGAAGGTATGGTTATTTTAAGTTTGTAAAATATTGAAAATTAAGTTTGCGAAAAATGAGAAAATAAAGTACAAGAAAAATAAAATATTTAAAATAATTATAAAACTTGTTCCAAATTGTAAACTTTTTACAATTTGTAAAAGTTTAATTTTAAAATTTAATTGCATTTTGTAAAGTTTATTTTTAGTCGTTTGTTGCATTTTGTAAAATTAATAAGATAAATAAACTTATATTGTAAAACTTTTACAATTTGTAAAAAAAATTCTTATAATATCTAAATATACTTAAAAATATTACTTTTTTTCAATTTTCAGAATTAAAAATTCCTGGAGGATTTGATGCTCGATCTCTTTACAATAATTTAATAAGAGAAGCTGATCGATGCATTACAACCCAAAAATCAACTTTAAAATCACAACATAAAAAACAAAATAACAATAACATAACAGCAAAAACACCAATTTCGCCTTTCACAAATTCATTTAAACTTTCTTCTTTTTATATTTCTCGTTATCAAATTTGGAATCAAAAAAGATATAAACATCCAATAACTAGAACAGGGAAACAATTTGCAAAGTGTAATGGAAAATTTGTAAAAGAATCTTGTGTTTTTGGTGTTGATGACATGCCTAATCTAATTAGAAGGCCAGAATTAGTAGCACATAAAATGTATATGGATTTTGAACCTGCAGGTAAATAAAACTTTTTGTAAAACTTTAATACAATGAATAAATTTAAATAATAGAGAAACTGTATTACGATTGTAAATAAACTTAATTACAATTTGTAAAGTTTATAAAAAAGTTTTTTTTACAATTTGTAAAAAGTTGGACAAGTTGTAAAACTTAATTAAAGCTTAAACTTGACAAAAATTGTAAAACTTTTTTTACAAATTGTAAAAACTTATTAAAAAATGAATTTTTCAGCGTATTTTTGTTTATGGAAGAAAATTAGAGAAAGAGCGTTAGATTGGAGAGAACAAAAGAGATTTAATGCTCAAGTTTATTCTCAACTGCCAGCCGTAAGGATATCTAGAGGCGATCCGGGATATCAAATAAAATACTTTTTTGACGATATTTGTCATTTATCTATTAGTGGCTAATAAATTATTTTTTTTGACAATTTTTAATTTAGAAATTTTAATGTTTGAATTATAATATTAATTATTAATTAATAATTTTCAAAAAAAAATTCAAATAATTTTCAAAAAAAAATTTTTCAAAATTCAAAAAATTCTCAAAAAATTAATATCACAGTCTTTATTAATCCAGAAGCATTCTTACATCACTTGCTGAAGATTTCATTGTTGAAACATGGATGGGTTCTTTTCTTCTGAATAAGTCGTCTCGTCTGTTTGAAGGTGATTTGGGGTGTTGTTCAATACTTCTAACCTTAAACATAAAATTTTAAGCTTGAGACATTTTTATCCTGCTAATTAAGCTTAAAGAAAATATTCAGAAAATATCCATTTGAAGCAAACTTAGCTAATCAAAAAATTATTTCAAGAAAGGTTCAGAAGGAAGCTTCATAAAAAAGCTTCAGAAAAATCTTAAAACAAAAATTGAAACCCGCTATAAGGCGGGTTAATCCAAAAATTAAACTCGCTTGGTAAAACAAGTTAATGCAAAAATTAACAAAACATGAGTAAGCTTCAAATAAATTAAAAGCTTCAATCAAGTTTTTTTATAAAAAAACAAACCCTGTTATAAATTAGCACGCCAAAAACAGAGATAAACATTCCACAAACATTTAAAGTTGTCACAGGGTTGCGAAGTGTAATTAAGGACAGCACAATTACAAATATTCTTTTTGCAGCATTTGTCACAGCATAAGACAATGTTGAAAGCTATAAAAGAAATTTTTAAATTAAAAAAATTTTCGGGAAAATTTAAGAGAGTTTTCGAAGCGAGATTAAACGAAAGCTTTTCCCTTATAATTTTATTAAATTAAAAAAAAAAGCAGGAAATTTGCTTCAAAAATGTGATAACAGAAAATTCAAGAAGCACGCTTCAAGTCATTTATAAAAATCAAAAATTGAAGCACGCTTCAAATAAATTCTAAAATAGCTAGGCAAGAAGAGGGCCAATAAAGACATAAAAAAAATTTTTTTCAAGCAGGAAAATGAAAAAAAAAATTAAATAAATTCCCCAAAGAATTTTTTAAAAATTTTAAAAATCAAAAAATCTTAAAAACCTGATGAATCAACATAAAAGCACACAAATTAGAAAAGAATGAACATAAGCCAGACAGCGCTAATAAAACCAAAAAGTAAGAGTCAGGCGCGTGATTGGTATTATTGATTTGTCGCTGCTGTTTATTATGCACATCGTTTGCTAAATTAACTAATTGCCACATTCTTGTAGCGTCTGTCCAAGCCTTTAAATTTAAAAAATAAAATTAAATAAAATTTTTAAAAGCAAAAAAAATTTTTTTGAAGCTTTCTAAAGGAAAATAAAATTATTCCCAGAAAGAAACTAAAAATAAATTCCATCAAAAGTAGGATTTATGGAAGACCAGAAGGAATTTACGTCTCCTGTGTGTTGGTATTTTTCCAAAAAAAAAGTTTCCAAAACATTTGAAAGCAAAAATATAGGGTCATGGGTTCGAATCCAGTTGGTGGACATTAATTTTTAATAAACGAACAAAACAGAACAACCCTGATTTAAAAAATCAGAAAAAACATCAAAATAAAAATTCCTAGTCAAAAATATCAGTTCCGTCAAAATAACAAAATTAATGGCCACCAATGGGATTCGAACCCACGATCTCCATTAGGAGAAATCGCAAAATTGTTAAAAAATTAATTTAAAAAAATACCCAAAATGGAAAAAGAAGCAAAGAAGCCAATTGCGAGTTTAAAGCCAGTAAACTAATTGGATGCATCCCTGACTCATCAAAAACTTTTTTGGCAAGCACATTTAAAAAGGCAAATATTGCAGTTGAAATAAATGAAGAACACAATCCAAACAAATTAAAATGAACTTCAGTAACTGAGGCAATAAATACACCAATAACAACAGGTAACTAAATTTAAAACAAAAAATTAAAAAAGAAAACAGAAAAGTTAAAAAAGAAAAATTTTAACAAAAACAGACGAAAATCACTTTTGGGCATTTTGAGATTTTGGGCGTTTCGAAAACTTTGTTAAATAAACAAAAAATAAAAATCCACTCAAAACACACGAAAAAAAAATAAAAAAATAGTCAAAAACATATTTCCGATAAAATAAAAATAAATGTCCATGAGTGGGATTCGAACCCATGACCCACATTACGCCTCCCCACCCAAGGATTAAATTAAGAATAATTAAAAAAATAAACTAACAAGTGAACAATAAAGTTTAACTGACTGCCTCTCCCCAAGTAATACACGAGAAATCAAGACTGTAAAAATAGGCATTGTTCCCTTCACAGTTTGAGCATAACTAACAGTCACCTTCCATAAGGCAAAATAAGCGCTTGCAATTCCAACAGCTCTTCCAACCTTAAAAAATAATTTAGAAATTAAAAATAAATTTTTTTAATGTTTAAATTCATAGGAATTATTAAAAAAATAATTTTTGCTAAAATAAAAATTATTTTCCATTAGTGGGATTCGAACCCATGACTTATAATATAATAGGGGCAAACCAAAAAATATCCAACTACACCAAAAGAAAAAATCTTCTGTTGGTGAGGAGTTGTTGCTGGGAAGAGGTTGAGAGAAGGTGAAAGAAGGTGAGAGAAGAGGTTCGAAAAATGAGGGAAAATAATTTAAAAAAATATTTTAAAGTTTTTTGAGAAGAAAAGGGCCCAAAAGGAACCAAAAATCACCTTAAAAATCAAAAAATATTTTTAAAAAATAAATAAAAATAAACCGAAATAGGGAAAATCACTCGAAGTAGATATCCAGTTGAAATGTGGACTGTTGTAATTTTGAATATTCTAATTAATGGAAGGGCATATAAAGCACTATTTAGACATGAAGAAAGTGCAATAGTTAAAGGGAATGGATAGCTCTGAATAAAAAAGAAAATTAATAATTAATTTAATTAAAAAGAAACCTGCAAGGCTAATTTGTTTAAAATGCTTTGAACTGAAGGAATACAAATTTGTTAAATTCAAAAAATGCTTTTCAAGAACCTGAACTAGAACTCCACCAGAAAATACAAATAAAAATTATTTGAAGGCCAAACCAAAAATCTTTGCGAAATTTCATTTAAATAAAGCCAATAAATTAAATGAAGTAATTGAAGAACAATTGAAATTGACTGAAGCAATTGAAGTTGATTAAGATTAATTGAAGCCAATAAATCGAAATAAATTAATTAAATAAATTAATTGAAATTGATTGAAAAAAAAATAAATTCTAAAAATAAAAAAAGAAAAATTAAAAATGTTGTTGGCAACAGAGAGGGAAAACAGAAGGAAAAAAGAGAGGGAGAGAAGAACAAAAGAGAGAAAGGAAAATTTTGTGATTTTTGTTTATTCAAACTCAGTAAGAAAACTACGCGCGCAATGCAATGTGTTTGTTTTTTTACAAAAAACGCGATAATGCCACGCACGAAACTGCAAGAAAATCATTAAATGAATGAAATAAATGATCAAGGATTACTCTGATTCTTTTCTACTGTACTATTTCTTAAATTGAAAATTTTTAAACAGAACGCCAAATCTTTTAATTATTTATAAATAATTTGAGGGAGAAACACGGTTTTCGGGTCATAACTCGAAAAATTTTAGACTTTTTCTTAAAGATTTTGATGTCATTGGATAGAGAATTGAATTTGCTACAAGTTGATACCAAAAAAGAAAGTTTAAGTGAAAAAATAAAATAATTATGGTCAAAAACGACATTATTGTGAAAAAGTAGGGGTTTGAAGGGTTTTCAACCGTAACCTTTTTGTTCTTTCATTTAAATTTTTGATTTCTATCATATTTTGTAGCAAATTTAATGCTCTATTCAATGATACCAAGATTTCCTATATTTTGCTCGTATTCTCCCGAGTTATAGTGCTTAGACTCAACTTAACTAATTTTCAGCCTCTTCAGTCTTTTAAAGCCGAAAATTAATTTTTTGGCCCATTCACCTAAAAAATTAAATTCAGTACTTTCCAGCCACACAACCTCTTAAAACAACGCATCTTTAAACAAATAACTTCTTTTGAATGCATTCAACAGCTTTGAGATTGACAGCATTATATCGACTGTCTGTTTTTACTTATATTCCAGCGCAACAACAAGGTGAGGGTTTTCTCTCTTTTATTGTTTATAATTTATTTATTTTCCATAATTGCATCAGCATTATTTTTAGAGAGGGAAATGTCTCTCCTTCTATTTTTAAATCTTTATATTTTTTCTTTTTTTTGGTCTTTTGAAATTTGCTGTTTTGAGGCAAAAAAGGCGTTTTTCTGCGTTTTTCTGATTTTTTTCTAATTTTTTTAAAATTTTTTTTGAATTTTTCTAATGCTTCTCTTCCTCCTTTTTCATTTTTAGTTGTTTCTGGGCCTCCCATATTTATTTTAAAGACCCTTCCGTTCAATTTTTTGATAAATACCTTTGTCCGCAAATTTTGTCCGCAAATATTTCTTTTTGGTTTTTTAAAAGATTTTCGGCACTTGGGAGATAAATTATTTAATTTTGACTTCCTTAAAAATACTATCTAATATATTTTCTAATTTTTTTAGACTTTACCAATTTCAATTTAATTGTGAATAAACGAAATATGTCAACAACCAGTTCAAATTTGGCAGGAAAGCGTGTGCTTACTGTTGAGACGATTAATCCAAATGTGTTGACTATGGTTTGCAAATTTTATTTTTTTATATTTTTTCCAAGTCTCTTTAAGACGATTGGGTTAAATCTTTCCGGAAAGTCTGTCTGAAGTTGTTTTGCGAATTTCCGCATCTTTCGCCCCCAAAATTTTTTCCGCATGATTTATTCCCTGATTTTCTTAAAATGGAAAATCCCATTTTCTTCCTTTCTATTTCTGCTTTTAAAAATTTATTTTCTATTTTATCACTTTATTTCTTTAAAGGAATATGCAGTTCGTGGACCTATTGTGATTAGAGCTGTTGAATTGGAGAAGGAATTGGAAAAGGTTTTTAATTTTTTTTTTAATTTTCTACAAACATTTCGAGTTGAGAAATATTCTAATTTAATTAAAAAAACTTTAAATTCGTTCTCAGAGAATAAAAAAATAAATTAATTTTTTAGGGGGCGAAGTTGCCATTCGACAAAGTTATTAAGGCCAACATTGGAGATGCTCATGCAATGGGACAATCATCTATCACTTTTATTAGGTTTGTATTTTAAATTATTGACTCTTTTTTATATAAATCTTTTTAAAATCGATTTTGGGATTAAAAGGAATTTTTTAAAATTTTTTTAAAAAATTTGGGATCAAATGTCCAATTTATTTAAATTTAATCAATTTCAACTTTTTAAGACAAATAATTGCTTGTACTTCCGATCCGTCTCTTTTAAAGACGAATTTGTATCCGGAAGATGTTAAACAAAAAGCTATGAGTCTGTTGCACGCTTGTGGTGGAGGCAGCGTTGGTTTGTTAATTTTTCTTAATTGAAATTTTTTTAAAAATTAATTTTCTTTAAATCCTCTGATTTAAAAATCGTTTAAATAAACTTTTCTATTCAGAAAAATGAAAAAACCATTTTTAAATACTTAAAAAATTTTTTTAATTAAATTTTTAATTTAAAGGTTCTTACACACAAAGCAATGGAATTGAACTCATTCGACAACATGTTGCTCAGTTTATTGAAAGACGTGATGGTATCCCTTGTGACCCTGACAGTGTTTGTATCTCTGGCGGTGCTTCAGAATCTATTCGGGTTATTTTTAGAATTTATTGGAATTTTTTTATTTTTTTGATAATTGGGACCAAATGTCCATAAAATCAAAAAATTCATTTTTCTTCAAATTTTCACCTTTCCCTTTCTAGAATGTTCTCAAACTATTTATTCATCACGATTCGTCCAAAAAGAAGGCAGGCATAATGGTTCCAATACCTCAATATCCTCTTTATTCTGCTTCAATTGAAGAATTTAACCTTGGACAAGTTGGCTACTTTCTGGAAGAAGAAAAGAATTGGGCTTTGGATTTGGTATTATTATTTTTATTTTTGGTTAGAATTTAGGATTGACTTGAGAATTAGAATTTATTCTCAAGTTTGGAATAAATTCCTTTTTGTTTTTTTTTGGTTCTTTTTGGCGGCATCTGTCCGCAAGTCATAACTTTAGATTAAAAATAATTCAAAAATTTTTTTCCTTTTTTTTACTAGATGGGAGTAGATTCGACTCTTTAATCTTTTCCAGTCTTCACCTAAAAATTTTGTTTTTCTTTTTCTAAGAGGGAATATACAGGTTTTATTTTTCAAATCAAACTTGCGGATTTCTGCCAGTTTTTTGAAGGAAAGATTTTGGATAAATATTTTTTTCTTTTTCTGATTGAGAGAGTGTGAGTCACTTTTTCCACCTTTATTATTGATCAGAACCTTCAAAAGAAAATTAGATTTAATTTAAATTAAAAAAATTTTTTTTTAAGAAATCGGACATTTCATCCCATTGACCCAAAAATTAAGATTTTTTTTAATTTTTTAATTTTTTAAAATTTTTTCAGGAAGAATTAGAACGCTCATTAAAAGACCATCAATCAAAATATGACGTCAAAGCAATTGTAGTAATCAATCCTGGCAATCCAACTGGCCAAGTTTTGACTAAAGAAAATATTCAAAATATAATTAAATTTGCCTATAAAAATAATTTATTTATTTTTGCTGATGAGGTTTTTTTTTGAAAAAATTTTTAAAAATTAAAAAATTGTTTTTTAGGTCTATCAAGAAAATATTTATGCAGAGGGAGCAAAGTTTTACAGTTTTAGAAAAATTATGAATGAAATGGGCAGTCCTTATGATAAATTGGAATTGGCTAGTTTTTATTCGTGTTCAAAGGTTTTTTTAATTTTTAAAATTTTTAATTTTTTAAATTTTTAATTTTTGGGGAGAATATTTTGTTATTTTTCTATTTTTTAGATTAATTTCTATTATTTTTCTAATTTTCTAAAAAATTTTTTAATTAAATTTGACACTTTCCCCTATTTGTTGATTCCAAAATTTTTTTTTATTAAAATTTTTTTCTTCATATTTTTCTGTAATTTTTTTAAATTTTTCTTATGAATAGAGAGATCCACAAATTTATTTTTTTAAACTTATTTTTAATTTATTCTTGATTTTTTTTAATTTATTTTTTCTTTGTCCTAAATAAGCATAATTGAGGTCGTGGGTTCGAATTCCATTGAGTCCCAATAATTTTTAATGGGGTTTAAATTGTTTATAAACATCGAATTTAATATCTAGGATGCCAAAAATATTAAAAACTATTTTTTAAAGCTTTCTTTATTTTAAATTTAAAATTATTATTTAAGGGTTATATGGGAGAATGTGGCCTTCGTGGTGGTTATGTGCAATTTGACAATTTTGATCCTCAAGTTTTTGTGCATTTTAAAAAGATGATTTCTGCAAAGCTATGTTCAACTGTATTGGGACAGGTTTTTCTTTTTGATTTTTTTCTTTTTTGGATTTTTTGGAATTTTAATGAAATGGGACATTTTTCCCTCATTTTTGTAAAAAACTTTTTAAACCATGACTCGACAAGGTAAAGTCGAATATTGTTGTTTTTAATTCGTCTCCTCATGATGAGTCGAATGACACCAAAATCTAAGCGATATGATTTTTCTCTGTCGAGTTATGGACGGAAAAGTCACAGCAACATGGACAGCTAGACAAATGACTTCCACTTGAATTTTATTTTTTTTTCTGATTTTTCCTATTAAAATTTTAAAAGACTTTCCTCATTTTATGAAGATATTAAATTCGAAATTAATTCAAAATTAATTTTTTTAAATTTTAGATAGCGATGGATTGTATTGTTGATCACCCTCAACCTGGTGATCCTTCATATGATCTTTGGCTTGAGGTTTTTTTTAAATTGTCTAATTTTAATTATTTTAATTTATTAGGAGAAGACTGCAGTTTTAGCTTCATTAAGTCAACGGGCAAAGTTAGTGACTGAGTCTTATAATAAAATTGAAGGTGTTCATTGCCAACAAGTTCAAGGTTTTTTTTATTTTTTTATTTTTTTTTAAATCAATCGTTGACTTCCCTGACTTTTTCTCTGAAAATTGATTTTTGGAAGGGATAACTGGTTCCATCAACAACAAAATCAGGAAAAAGCGGGAACTATATTTCCAGATTTTTAAATATTTTTTTTAAATGGGGGAGAGACAAGATTGCCTGCCCCATTTTGTTGTCCAGTGTTGTTAATTTATTCATTACACTCTCCTTTAATGAAAAACACTTTCCTATCTATCCCCTGCTTATTCCCACGTCTTATTAAAATTACTAAAAAAATTTTAAATTTTTATTTGAAAATTTTTGTTTAAAGGTGCAATGTATGCTTTTCCTAAAATCGACATTCCTGAAAAAGCAATAAAAGAAGCTCAATCACTTGGAGAACAACCAGACTTTTTCTATGCGAAAAAATTGGTGGAGGAGGCTGGGGTATATTTTTTTGACTAAAAATTTTCTGATAAAAATTTTTTTGAAAAAATTTTTAAAAAATATTTTTAAAAGTAGTGCGTAAGGAACATGGCATGTAGTGTGAAGGGAACATGCTTTAATTTACCCTTTATAACTTTTGATTAAACCAACGCTTATTTTAGTCCCTAGTATCATTCGATAGAGCTTAAAATAAGCTACAAAAATTTATATTATTCAAAAAATTAGGTCCATAGAAGAAAAAGTTAGAGACGAAAAACTGTCCATTTTTGAAAAAAAAATTAAAAAAAAATTTTTTTTTGATTTCTAAATTTTTTCTCAATAGATTTGTATTGTTCCTGGTTCTGGCTTTGGTCAACGTCCAAATACTTGGCATTTTCGAACTACAATATTACCTCAAGTTGAACTCTTTAATGAAATGTTGGTTCGGTTCAAAGCTTTTCATGAACGCTTTTTAGATAGGTTTGGATTTTTTTTTATTTTTTCATAAATTTCTTGGCGTTCTGTAAATTAAAAAAAAATTTAAATTAATTTTTTAGTTATAAGTGAATATTGGCTTTGTTTTTAAATAATTATGTGTGTGCATATCAACCAAAAAATCAAAATGTGTGCTAGAAAAATTTTAGAAAAAAGGTGCTATTTTTTAGATATTATATTCAAATTAAAAATTAGATATTTGTAAAAGTTGTATTTAAATATACATATAACAATTGCCTTTATTTTTCTATTAAATAATAATTTAGAATAAAAAAATATTTTTAATATTTTAATTTTATTCAAGGCAAAAATAAGTGAAAATTAATTAAATATTAATTAATTAAGAAAGGAAGAAATATTTTAATCCAAACATAATACAAGCAGAAAATACTCCAGATAGTGGGAATGTACATATCCAAGCCAAAAAAGCCTTTTGGAAAAGTTTCCAATTAACAGGGACAGATCCACGAACGGCGCCAACAGCGACAATGCTGCCAACCTTAAAACGGGAGGGATATGACCAAAATGACATCTTTTCCACTTCTGACCATTTTGAAATTTTACCCTTTTGAATTTTTCCATTTTGAAATTTTACCATTTCGAAAATTAGGTTTATGTTTGTTTTCTCCGTTATAACTTCGACTTTATATAAATATTAAGACTTACAATACATATAGTCATTGATACAGGAATGCCAATCTTAGCTGCACATAAAACAGTTATTGCAGCACCCAATTCAACAGTAAATCCGCAAAAAGAATTAATTTCTGTAAATTCTTTTCCAACAGTTTTTATTACACGATGTCCTAGCATCCAAAATCCAACACAAGCAGCAAAAGAACCATAGCAAAGAATCCATATAGGGGTCTCGCCTGGTGAAGGAATTTTGGCTGTTGAGAATACGGCAAGTAGAGTTGCCTAAGGGGTTTAGTGGCGTTTTGAAATTGACCTTTTGAATTTTTGTCGTTTAAAAATTCTGATTACTCTAAAGGCAGCCTTATAATCTGTGTGCTCTTATATCCGTTTATAAACATCCTACAGTGTCTCTAATATGGATGCCCAAAATAGTAGTGCGTACGGAACATGGCTTGTAGTGTGAAAGGAACATGCTTTAATTAGCTTTGTAACTCTTATATTCAACTGTTATTTACATATTTTATTATTCTTTATTAACTTACCAAAGGAGCAATAGTATTAGGAATATCTTTAGATCCATGAGAGAATCCAGTAAAGCACCCAGTAAAAACTTGAATGGCACTAAACAAGCGTAGAGTCTTCGGATCATCCCTACGCGTTCGATTAGGCAAAAACCAAAAGCGTCTTAGACCTAATTAAAAATTAAAAGGATTTGTAAGATGGCAGACCTAGATCTGGATCCCCAACAGTAACAGCATTATGAGCAAAGCTTGTCTCTAAAGAAGTAAAGGCACCATTTGCTGGTGTAAGACGAGGTGCTTTAAAATTTTTTTTTAAATTTCTAAAAATTGTGAAAGTTTTCTACCCCCATTCTTCTCTTCAGAACTATCTCCTCTTCTCACCCACTTCAATACAAAAGGTCGGAATACAAATTGAAAACTCATGGAAGCTAATAAAGCTACTCCGAGACTGATTAATAAAGCCAGCCAGAGTGGAGTAGTATCCAATCCAATCCCTAAAGTTTTTTAAAAATTTTTAAATATTTGTATGTGTTCTACATTTAGATCCATGATATACAACCATAAACGTATTAAAATAAAATACGCAAAAATAGAAAATGGGCATTGCACGTAATCCGCATTTTAACGAATCTCTCTATTTTAAAATCAAAAAACTAATTTTCTTTTATTTAATTCGAGAATTACCCACTCTTCTGAAAACTGCAATATCGAAAATTATGTATAGAATTGCAGAAACTAGGCCAGAAAGTGCCTGAAAATTTTAAAGAAAATAATAGTGTGAAGGGAACATGGCATGTAGTGTGAAAGGAACACGGGATATAGTGTGGGGATATAGTGTGGAAGGAATAGTGTGAAGGGAACATGCTATAAATTAAAATTAAAAAAATTACTGGTGAAACGATCCAAGAAGCCATAATTAACAGCACTTTGGATATATGCAATCCTTTAGGTCCACGCATTACCATAGAAAATCCAATTATACTCCCTATATGACTATGAGTTGATGAGACTGGTAAGCAAAATAAATTTGCCATCATCATCCACATTGCGCAACATAAAATTAGATTGGGATTTATAAAGTATTTTTAACCAAATAATACCCCCAAGAATGGCTATTTGCCCAATTAGAAGTTCGTGAGGTGTTTCTGCATACATTTCCAAGTCAATAACTTCAAAACGAAGAGTTTGTAAAACTTTATAGCCTATAAGAATTACAATTGTAAAAATTAATTTTTATAATATTGTAACCAAGCAATATAGCTCCAGCACTCTCAATTATAGTAGCCAAAATATAGGCTGTTCTAAGTTTGATAGCCCCAGAACCGACAGAAGTTGCAAAGGCTATAAATAATTTATATTTTGTATTTTATTTCCGGAAAGATTTGTATTTCACACTTGTATTTATTATTATTTTCCGGAAAATTCTGTATTTATTTCTAGTATTATTAATACTTTCCGGAAAGTTTATTATATTTTCCGGAACATTTTTATTTAATTATTGTTTGTATTTATATTACGGAAAGTTTTGTATTCTATTCTTTCCGTAATATTTTATATAATTAGCTGCTTTGTATTTACCTTCCGGAATTTTAATATTTTTGCTTAATATTTAATTTACCATTAGATACTTCATTAGAACCCATAGCAAATCCAAAAGTGAAAGATAAATGAAAAGCAGTTATTAATGCCCATACATATTTAACCTTGAATTTTTGATATTTTTATCTTCTTTTTAAATTTAGTATTTACTTACTTGGAAGCTGGAAACATCTCCAATATTATCTGGCAAGCTCTGAGATAATCCAATAAATAGCAAGATAAAAATAACTGTTCTAAGGGCTAATGATGAACTTGAAGCGAATAATAGCTTCATTCTAATTTAAATTAGAGAAAATTATTTTATGATTTTTTAGAAAATATGTATTATATTTTATATCTTCTTTTGTCAAGTTTTGTATTTTCTTTCTGGAAAGTATTGTATTTTCTATATTTAAATTGTATATTCCCTTATATTTTCCAGAAAGCTTTATATTACATTGTTATTTTATTTTCTTTCCGGAAAGTTCTTAATTTTTAATTTTAAATTTTGTATGTTTCCCGGAAAGTTTTGAAATTACACCCCATAAAAGAATTTTGCTTAATTTTATTAATATGTATATATAAATTTAAATATTTTTTATTTTACAATAAAAATAAAATAAAAATTATCATAATAAAAATGAATATATGTATTTAATTGCACAAATTTAATAGCTAAAATTAATAGCTTAAATTTAACTGATAAAAAATTAAGAAAAGTAATTATTTACTGATTATAAAGGTATGCGTTACACGAAAACACTGTCTACAAAAACAAATATAATTTAAGAATGGATTATTATTTTAAGATAAAAATTTTTTGATAAATAAATAATTGAATATATTAACAAATTTATGGTAAAAATATTTTTTTTTGTTAAATATAAAAAAAGTTTTAATTTTTAAAAATTTGTCTGGGGTCATAACGTTTGATAGAAACTCCCTTTCCTTTTTCCCACATAACTCTCGATTGGATTAACATTTTAAAATAATTTTAGTATCATTCGAAAGATAATTGAATTTACTACAACAAAAGTTTTAAAATAAATTTTAGAACGAAAACAAAGGCGAGACTGAATTTTTAATTAGATTGGGGCGGTGATTGTACTCTTAACGTAAAAGTGATTAATAAAATAATTTTTTGCAAAAAGTAATTTTATTTTTAATTAAATACTTATCTATTTAATCAGTTTTTGCCTTAACTAAAATAAAAATGAGAAAAGAATGAGAATAATAAAAATTAAGGGGAGGGGAGAATAAAAGGTCTTCTCTCATGAAAAATTTTATTGAATAACGCGCTATCATTAATTATAAAATTTTTTTTTCGTGATCAATAAATAATTAAGGTATGTCTTTATAATTATTTTATTTTAAGAAAAATAATATTCAAGGTCTTAGTAATATTAAAATATAATTAATTATAATGATCTCTCATTTAAAAGGCTGACGTAAAATAATTAAAACTTTTTTTAAAATAAATTCAATAAACACTTTATAAAGAAAAAAATAAAATAAAAAATTAAGGCAATTTTAAGAATTTTAAAAAGATTTAAATAAATTCTCTTTTGTTTGTTTAAAGTGTTCTACTCTTCACGTACCAACGACATGCTCTCCTCTACCTATAATTTAACACAAATTGAGGTATAAAATAAAACTTGTTTTTGTATTAAAAGAATTTACACGTTGATATTTATTTTATTTTTATATGAGTCATTTATCTATATTTGTAAAATAAACTTTAAGATTTTATAAAACTTGTTTTACAAAAGTACAATTTGTAATTAATTTTGTATTTTTTGTATTCACTCTCATTTTTGTATTTTCCGGAAGGTTTTATTTCTTTATTATAAATTGTATTTATTTTCCGGAAAGTTTAATATATTTATTGTAAGTTGTATTTTTTCCGGAAAGTTTGTTTAATTATTATAATTTTTTATATATTTTCCGGAATGTTTTGTAATGCAAAATATATCTATTGTATTTTTATATTTGTTCCGGAAATTTTTATATTACTATCTTGAATATATTATTACTTTCCGGAAAGTTCTATAATTAATATTATACCTCCCACAACGCGGGTTCCTGTGTTTGTTGCTGACTAGTTTGTAATAAAGGTTGTTGCTGATTTAAGTTTGACCTAGAAGGGTGTAAACTACTAGTTAATAAAGAATGTGATGTAGTCATATTTAAAGGTTGTTGTTGATGACCATTTCCCATCTCAACATTACTTTGTGTTGTGTTAGGGATATATACTCCTTCACATTGTTGTCCTGTATTATTATTAGTTGTAATATTATTATTATTACTATCTCCCATTGGTATTGTTGTATTTGTAGGCTGAGGATATCTTCTTTGGGTTCGCCATTGTTGGGGATTTGGTGGCTTTCTCAGTAAAAATTCTCCTCTATAATAAAACGTCTACTTTAATTGTCTTGTATTTATTATCCGGAAAGTTTTATTTTACTTTTCCGGAAAGTCTTGTATTTTATTTTAAGAAAGTTTGTTATTTTGTTTCCGGAAACTTAACTTATTTAGTTTTCCGGAAAGTTCTATATTTTATTTCAAGAAAGTTTTATATTTTGTTTCCGGAAAATATATTTAATTTTCCTGAAAGTTTATAAATTTTTAAGTAAATTTATTTATTTGCCTTGGAGGAGGAGGCAAAATTATATTAGTAGTATTATTTGTAGCTGCAGCAATTCCACCACCACCAGTAGAATATTGTGCTGCTGCAGCAGTACTACTGCTTGTATGTGTTGGATGTGGCGAATGCGTCATCACGGATTGGAAAAAGAAACCGCTCTAAAGGATTTTTTTTTGATTTTTTTTTGATTTTTTTTTGAGTTTTTGAAACCAACATGATGAACACCATTTGGTTGGGCACTAACTAGAGGTAATAGAACGCTGCGCTTAATATGCTGTTGAAGTGCTGGTTGTACCTCATCAGACGGTCTGACAAGTGATACTGAAGAGTTGTGAGGACTTGGGGAAAGTAAATTGGCTCGATGAGCACGGCCTGGAAAATTTTAATAAAAGGGTTTTATGAAGCAAGTTTCAGCTTCAAGTTCAACAAGTTAACTAATACAACTTACTACTACTTCTGTTAAACTCTTCCCACATTGAATCAACAACTTCAGTGCAAACTAAAATACCAGAATGGATAGTTAACATTCTTAGCATAAATACTCCATCCATTTTAATATAATCTCGAACAAACTAATTATTTTATAAAATTATTATTATCATTTTTTAATACCTCAGTCAATTCTTGCTCATAGTTTTGTCTTTTAAATTCAATATCTGCTAATTCTAAGCGACGAGCAATAAATCTTTTAAATTAATTTTATTATTTAATTTATTTTAAGCTTTAATTAATATTTTAATTAATTATAAGTAGGTAAATAAAAATATTCTATTTTACCTGTATTATATTATAGTAAATTACTGTATATTACTGTTTATTGTAAAATTAAAAATAGCACTGTATAAAACTTTCCGGAAACGTAAATATAAGGCATTACGCATTAAGGAAAATACAAGTTTTAATAAATATAATCATTATCACTATACTAGTAATATATTAAACTTTCCGGAAATGTAAATATTAAATAAACTTCCGGAAGTAATATAACATAATTCCTTAACTTAAATATAAAACTTTCCGGAAAACAGATGGAAAACTAAATAGAAAATACGGAAATGTAAATATAAAACTTTCCGGAAAATAATAATAAGATCAAACTTTAAATTACAATAGATTATACAATAGAGAGTTTAAAATCACTTACTTTTTCCTTGCTTCAAAAGGAAATGAAGAAAGTATCCAATTAAAAAGGCTAATAATTGTTAGCAAAAACAATAGAGAATACCAAATCCAAAGGAGAATAAAAAACTTCTCGATAAAAATATTAATAACCAATACACATTGTACTGTATGCCTTTGAACATTTCCAAGAACTCTAACATCCATGTCGCAATATGTAACTCTGGGAAAGTTTCCAGAATCGCTCCAAGCTGTTTATTTATTTTTGGAGCTAAAACTGAATTTGTTCTTCAAAGTGTAAGAATATTTCAAAACAACAAGGAATATTTAAAAAAAACATAGAATGAATAAGGATTAAACTTTCCGGAAGCTATATGTAAAAATGAACTTTCCGGAAAAAAATAAATAATACTTTACTGAATTTAATATATTCTATTCTTTACGGAAAATAATATATGAATATATTAAACTTTCCGGAAAACACATACAAACAAATATAAATAACTTTCCGGAAATATAGAGATATATAAAGCTTTCCTGAAAGAATATACAATAAATAATTGAATATAAAACTTTCCGGAAAATACAAAATGTTTCTGAAATATTTTACACCTTATAAAACAAATTCAATTTCTGCTACACAAATTTTATTTAAAAATTTAAAAATTAACCCCTTCCAGAAATAAGGTCTTCTAAAACACCAAAACCATAATAACGATAATTGCTTGTTTGAAGAAACCAATTCATTAAAAACATCTAATAGGGAGTAAAATGAGCTAACGATAAATCTGATAAATTACCTGCATTGAAACATTAGCAAGAAATAAAGTTTTTATTCCAATATAAAGAAATGTTAAGTAGGCTTCATAAAAACGAAGATTTAAAGCTCTTCTTAATTTGTGGTGATAAGGATGGTGTTTGCCGCTGAAACGAAATCTGTGTCGAAAAACAGAACCTAGATGTGCTGACATTCCCTTAAAAAGAAGCATATGAAATAATTTTTTGAAGCATGTTTTAGAAGCATAATAAGTTATATAAGTTTTGTGCTTATGAAACAGGCTTCTGAAGCATCTTTGAAGCATAAGAGCTTCAAAGATGAAGATGAAGCAAGTACCATAAGAAGTTTCAGAAGCATAATAACATGCTTCATAATTAAGTTTCATCAAAATTATTAAGAATAAACATGCTTCTGATTTTATGAAAAAATCTACTGAAGCATGCTTCACTTTTTATTTTAAATTATTTTTATCGCTCTCACCTTTACATTAGCTTCACGTAATTCTTGATATTAAAATTCAAAATTAATTTAAAAAATAAATAATCATGATACTTGGTTGAATGTTAGAACGATCATTAGCAAAGGCAACAATGTCTTTAATTCGAATACCGCTTTTCGTGTAGAGGGCGCGCCAAACAAGGCAGGGGGAGTAGAAGAGAAAGGCACAGATTACTGTAAATATTAGATTTTTTATTTGCTTCATATTTACGAGAAGCATGTTTCAGAAATCTTGCCTCAGAAGCATGCTTCCAACTTTTTTAGAAGCAAAGTTCAAAAATTGCTTCAGAAATCTTGCTTCTGAAACTTGCTTCAGAATGAAGTCAGAAGAATTGCTTCAGAAGACGAAAAGTTCAAAAACTTTGCTTCAGAAAATTGCTTCAGAAAGATGTCTAAAAGCAAAGTTCAAAAACTTTGCTTCAGAAGCATGCTTCAGATCTTTAATTTTATCCTAATTTCTATTTTTCCTTTATTTTTTTTCTTTGTTCTTTACCCTTCCTCTATATCTAAAGAAACTGTCACACTTTTCCAGGATTTACTGCCGCGCACATTTCTTTAATATTATTCAATGTCAGCAGTAAATCTTCGGGGGTGTTATGATTATAGGGTTTTATAATAATGGACAAAGGCATAAAGACGATTTTTTGGTTTAAGACTCAAAAAGGAAAGATTATTTCCTTTCTTCACACCCCTTTCATTATCCCCCTCCCTCTACCCTTCCCTTCAACTCATCGACCCCATTTGAAAAATGCAAATCCAATTCGGATGGACACATTCATCATTTAAAGTCAAAAATGAACAAAAGATTTGCTAGCGGATATTTCTTTTTATTTTAGTTTTTAAAGAAAGGCGCGCGGAAGGAGAGACTTGGAGAGACTCTCCTTTGGTTTTTGGATATGTATACGATCGTTTTTTTGTGGTTTATTTATTGTTTAACTATTTTTGATATTTAAAATAGATAAAAATTCTTGATGAGGCTATTAATTCAGATAAATTTAAGTTTAACTTTATGTGTCAATTAAAGGACAAAAGGCCCAGGAACATTAGAGTCTTGAAGTTAAATACTGAATTTTAAATTTTCACTTTCTCTTCTCAAAATTATTTTTCAGCTATTTTTCTATATTAAAAATTAATTTCTCAATTATTTCTATTTTTCTTTGTAAAATGCCAAAGATAATTCTAAATCTCTCATACCGTATACCAAATGGACTTGGTTAGCTTTAATCTCTATAACTCAAGAATGGATTGACACTTTTTAATGATTTTGGTATCATTCGACAGAGAATAAATTTTCTATATAATAAAATAAAAAAAAAGAATTTTAGAATAAAGAGAAAATAAGTTGAAGCCTAAAAACCAGCTAAGAAAGGTATTTTTGATATTTTTTAAGTCATAACTTTTTTCTTAATAGACATAAAATTTTAATTTAAAGTGTTTCTGATAGATAATCTCCTCTATCGGCTTATTCTAATTTCAACTCAATCGGTTCATCCTATCAAAAGTTACAGGTCAAAAACAGAACGTTACCCCGTTCTCTCAACTCGGACTCAAACAATCCTTTTAAAATCATTTTTTCTAAACAGATTAATTTTATCCAAATCCTTAGTTTTCACTTTCATTGTTGCCTTTTTCCCCACTCTCAATAATGCCCCACAGCATGTAAAAAAATAAAATGAAAGAGAGGCGACAGAAAATATGTGTTCGCTATGCGCGAGGTCCGCCCATTCATTATAAGCATTAGTAAATGCCCCCATAAAAATCAGAACAATGTGAAAAAAAAATAAAAAGAGAGAGGAAATCCACTTTTAATAAATACAATATTTTATTTGTTAAAAAATAATTATTTTAATATTTTTTGTTTAATTGACATTTGGTCCCAAAAACCAAAAATCGCCGAAAATCGTCAATTTAATTATTTTTTTAATTTTTAAAAATTCAGAAAAAAATCAGTTGAATAAAAATGAACTCAAAAAATAAAAGAAATAATAATACAATTAATTCGACTTCAAATTTAATTAAAAAAGAGTCGAGAAGAATGAAGGCTAATTGCCGTGAGCGAAATAGAATGCATGGATTAAATAAAGCTATGGATAAATTAAGAGTAAGTTTATTTTTTAATTTAATAAATAAATTAATTAAAAATTAAAAAAAATATTTTTAATTTATTTAAATTCCCTTAATCTAATAATTAATTTATTTTTACACCCCATAAAATAATTATTTCATTAATAAATTAAATATTATTACAGTATCCCTCTCTTTCGCTCTCTTCTCATTCATGTTGAGATTTAATTTAATAAATTAAATTAATTTTAATAATTCCTTCTCCTTTATCCCTATCAGAATTAAAATTAATTTTAAAAAAATTCAGTCTGACCCAAACGAATCCTGACCCAAATAAAAAAATTTTTAAAATTCCAAAATTCCTAAAAATAAAAATCAGTCATATTAAGAAAAATTATATTTTCTAATTAATATTTATTAAATTTCAGCTAAAGGTTCCTCTGTTCTGTAATGAGACAAGACAGAAACTTTCAAAAATTGAAACTCTGCGTATTGCAAGGCGAGTTATTATTAAAAAAAATTTTTTTGCATGACCATGAATTTTCATTTTCTTCCCAACAAATAAGTGTAACAATCCAACATTAATTTAGGAATTTAAAAACTACAATATTTTCCCAAATAAATCCAGAAAATCCACTTAAGGATTACTCACACTTGAAAAAAGGGGGAGAGGATGAAGTTGAGCAATTTTATTTCGAAAGTGAATATTCTAAAAATATAAAAATATTTTCCTAAACCTCTTATGAATGAAAAGAAGTGAATAAGTGTTCAAAAAACAAGGCCAACATTTTTAAACAAAAGATTTTATTTTTTATTTGTTTGCGGAGAGGAGGTTCTGGCGCGCGGGACCTGCTAGGCACAAGCGTCCATAACTTTTGAGCCGCTGAACCGATTGAGATAATTTTGGTGTTATTCGATAGAGAATTAGATCTTCTATCATATAAGATAAAAATAAAATTTTAGATTAAAGAATAAAAAAGTTCTGGTTAAAAAACTGACTGATATCCTTATAAAACGTCGATTTTTGGAAGTTTTGCTACATATCTTTTTTAACTGCAAACCTAAATTTTTGATTCTTACGTTAAGTTGTAGCCAATCAGCTCCTCTATCGAATGATATAAAGTTTATAAAAATTAGGTAAACCGCTCCAAGAGTTATAGGGGATAGTGCTGACTCAGTTCTAAGCCTTACTCTCCTCAATATTTTTTAAATTTGCTCAAAAAAGCAAACACTCAATCTATCGATGGCAAAATCCGGCACATTTGCTCAGCCATTATTTACACAAAAATAAATAATTGGGTCCTATCTTTTCATATTCCTTATTTTATGATTTTTGGATATTATAGAGGGTAATTATTAGAAATTAGAAATTATAAATTTTTAAATAATTATTTTTTTTATTTTTTTACTTAATATACAAAAATTCAAATTAATTATTATTTATATTAAAACTGAAATTGCTTCTTAATAATTTAATATTGATAATTTTGGGTTTGGGGGTTATGCGCAGACCTCCTTAAAATTTTATACCTTTCTTTCTCCTATAATGGACGATTTCCATAAAATAGAGGTTTTAAAAAATCCAAAAAAATTCTAAAAAATCACTAAAAAATTCTAAAAAATAATTTTTTTCCAGGAACTACATTATCGCCCTAAACCGTATGGCAACATTCGGAAATTTAATGACTAAAATCGACTTTGCCTGGCATTTAAGTTTAGGACTTAGCCAAACAACAGTGAATCAAATAGCAACGTTTTTGGGTGTTTCGCCTTTATTATTGGCTAATAAAATTAAAAATTGTTCAAATTTTGAGGAATGGGAAGAAAATAAAAAATATGAGAAAATGGAATTTGAAGGATTTTTAAATCAGGAAAATGAACAAATTGGGAGGATGAAGAATGATATAATTATGGATAATGGAGATAATGTTGATTATTTTTGAATTTTATTTTGAAAAAAAATTATAAAAAAAATTTTTTTAATTTGTTAGGGTAAGGGAGCAAAAGGGTCAGTGCTAAATTTAATTTAGGGAAGAATTCTGACTCTCATAAAAATCAGAATTTAGAATTAAAATTAATTTTTAACCTACCAAGAAAAAATGGTGTCCATTGATAGTAGCTAATCATATTTTTTTCGCGCACTTCACTTTCGTCGGGAATTTGTTTATTGAATGGGGTGAAGTATGTGTTCATAGAGAAACAATAAATCTCTACAATAATAAGGATTAGAGATAAATACAAAAATCAGAATTTAATATAATTAGAAATAAACTTGAAAATACAAAAATCAAAGTTTAATTTATTATTGTATTTTTCAATAATCAGAAATTTAATTTATTTTTGTATTTTTACAAAAATCAGAATTCATTTATTTATGTATTTTTACAAAATCAGAATTTAATTTATTTTTGTATTTTTATAAAATCAGCGTTTTAATATGTTTTTGTAATTTTACAAAAATCAGAATTTATTTTAATTTTTGTATTTTTGTAATTAGTAATTTATTTTTGTACAAAAATCAGAATTTAATTTACTTTTGTATTTTTTACCTGTATATTCCTGCCATGAACTTTGGTACTCTGCCGGCATCCAACACTTTAAATATTTTTTATTTCAATTTAAATTTATTAAGTACCTCAATAGGTCTTCCACCATACATTTTTAGACTTATTAGAACCTTTATTTTATTTATTTTTAATTTTTAAAATTTAATTTTCTGACCGATGTGACCAGCAAAAAGGTGGTTGTATAATAATAATGTAAGCGGTCAGTCATATCATCATCGGCTTAAAAATCAGAATAATTTTTTATTTTGTGTTTTCTTTTGTGTTTTCTTTTTTATTTTCTTATGTATTTTATTATTTTTAGATTTTAATAATCAGAAAATTAAGTTGATCACCTTGTGGCTGAAGAAATGAGAGGGTGCCTACCACCTCAGAGAAGACCATCCTAAATTTAATTTAATTTTTTAAAAATCAGAATACTATTCAATTATTTTAATTTTTAGTTTTAGAATTATAAACCAACGTCATATTGATAAATTTTATAAAATAAAAATTAAATTTATTATTTAAAAATAATCAGAAATTGTTATTTTAATGGGAAGATATCAAATAACTCTGCAATATAAGATCAGAATTAATATAGTAAAAATACAAAAATTATGTAAGAGAAAATACAAAAATCAGAATTTGATTAATAATAACAATCGCAATTATCTTAAAATACAAAAATACAAAAGTCAAAGTTGCAGTAAACAGTATTATACAGTAAATAATACAATACAAAAATACAAACCAGAATTAACTATAAATACAAAAACCAGAATTTTAGTCACTAATAATAATTAAAAATTATTGTATAAAAATACAAAACTCATAATTGTATTTTATTAAATTAATCAGAAATTATTTTTAAAATACAAAAATTTCAAAATTAATTTGGAAATTGAACACTCTGTCAATAATTGAACAACAGGTCTCATCATATATTGTAGAATACAGTTAAGGATTCTGAGTCGAATGAGGTATAGTAAAGCAATATCTAGTGACGTTTTCAAAAATATTTGAATTTTTTATATAATTTTTAACAATAAAATTCTAGGCACTATAAAAAATTTACTGTATGTCTCAGCTTCTTTATTTTTGGCATAAAAATATATCTTATCTACAATATCTCAAACTTTCAGAAAGATATTCGCATTTTTGATAGAGAAATTGACTTTAGAGTCTGTTGATTCAGAAAAAAACTTTAGAACTATAAAAATTTTTCGGTAGGTCTCATCTTCTTTATTTTTGGCTTAAAGAGACATCTATATCTTATCTAAGAAGTCCCAAAATTTCAAGGAGATATTAATATCTTTGGATGAGTTATGGCCTTTAGAGTCTGGAGACATTGAAATTATATGAATTCTCCTATTAAAAATTCTAGGCACTATAAAAATAGTTTGAATTGGTAACTTTTCCTAATTTTTTGTATCAATATAGCTTTACATCTTATCTAAGATATCCCAAAATTTAAAAAAAAATTTTCCCCAATATTCTCATTTTTGGCTGAGATATGGCCTTTAGAATCAGTTGACTCTGAATTATAATGTTTTCCAAATACAAAAAATTCTAGGCCATATAAAAATGCTTTGAGATGATAGAATTTCTTAATTTTTTCTATAAGGGTAGATAAGAGTCTTATCTACAATATCCCAAACTTTCAGAATGATATTCTCATTTTTGGTAGAGATATTGCCTTTAGAGTCTGATGACTCTGAAAAATTTAAGGCCCTATAAAAATTTTTCGGTATGTCTCAGCTTCTTTATTTTTGGCTTAAAAATAGATCTATATCTTATCTAAGATGTCCCGAAATTTCAAGGAGATATTAATATTTTTGGATGAGTTATGGCCTTTAGAGTCTGAGACCTTGAAATTATATGATTCTCCTATTAAAAAATTCTAGGCACTATAAAAATAGTTTGAATTGGTAACTTTTCCTAATTTTTTGTATCAATATAGCTTTACATCTTATCTAAGATATCCCAAAATTTAAAAAAAAATTTTCCCCAATATTCTCATTTTTGGCTGAGATTTTTTGGCATTTTTGGCCTTTAGAATCAGTTGACTCTTAATTATAATGTTTTCCAAATACAAAAAATTCTAGGCCATATAAAAATGCTTTGAGATGATAGAATTTCTTAATTTTTTCTATAAAAGTAGATAAGGGTCTTATCTACAATATCTCTAACATTTCAGAAAGATATTCGCAATTTTTGGTAGAGAAATTGACTTTAGAGTCTGTTGGTTCAGAAAAAACTTTAGAACCTATAAAAAATTTTCGGTAGGTCTCAGCTTCTTTATTTTTGGATAAAAATAGATCTATATCTTATCTAAGATGTCCCGAAATTTCAAGGAGATATTAATATTTTTGGATGAGTTAAGGCATTTAGAGTCTGAGACCTTGAAATTATAAGATTCTCCTATTAAAAAATTCTAGGCACTATAAAAATAGTTTGAATTGGTAACTTTTCCTAATTTTTTGTATCAATATAGCTTTACATCTTATCTAAGATATCCCAAAATTTAAAAAAAAATTTTCCCCAATATTCTCATTTTTGGCTGAGATATGGCCTTTAGAATCAGTTGACTCTGAATTATAATGTTTTCCAAATACAAAAAATTCTAGGCCATATAAAAATGCTTTGAGATGATAGAATTTCTTAATTTTTTCTATAAGGGTAGATAAGAGTCTTATCTACAATATCCCAAACTTTCAGAATGATATTCTCATTTTTTGGTAGAGATATTGCCTTTAGAGTCTGATGACTTCTGAAAAATTTAAGGCCCTATAAAAATTTTTCGGTATGTCTCAGCTTCTTTATTTTTGGCTTAAAAATAGATCTATATCTTATCTAAGATGTCCCGAAATTTCAAGGAGATATTAATATTTTTGGATGAGTTAAGGCCTTTAGAGTCTGAGACCTTGAAATTATAAGATTCTCCTATTAAAAAATTCTAGGCACTATAAAAATAGTTTGAATTGGTAACTTTTCCTAATTTTTTGTATCAATATAGATCTATATATTAAAAATAGATCTATATCTTATCTAAGAAAATAATTTCTGATTAATTTAATAAAATACAATTATGAGTTTTGTATTTTTATACAATAATTTTTAATTATTATTATTGACTAAAATTCTGGTTTTGTATTTTTCTGTGATTCTGTTTTGTATTTACTTACTTACTCTATAATAACAAAGAATTATTGTAAAAAATACAAAAATATACAAAACTTGACTGTATTTTATTATTTTTGTATTTTTCTCTATTTTAAAATCAAACCGCATTATGAAGTATGCCAGGTTGGAACTTTCGCTCTTATCGTTAACACCTTTAATCTTTTTTGTATTTTTCTTTAAAAACACATTTCTTCCTCCATAACTCCTCCAATTCCTTGACAGAAATCCAAAACGTGACAGTTTTACTTTTTAATTTTTTTAAAATTTTATTATTTTCTTTTGTATTAGAGGAATATTTTTGTATTTTTATTGATAATTGAGAATTAGTGAATAATTGATTTGTTTGGATTTTTAATGTTATTACAAGGTAAATACATGTTATGGGGAGGTTTTGTGAGGAAATATAAGGAAGAAGAAATTTTTGTTGTTTGTATAGTTTTTTTTTGTACAGGTGGAAAAACATTAACTAACATACTAGACCATCAGAATTTTAATAAAATAATAAAATACAAAAATGAAAATACAAGAAAAATACAAAAATCATGTTTTTTAATTAAAAATAATCAGAAGATTAATAAGAAAAACACATAAATTATTATTGTATTTCATTAAAATAATCAGAATTATTTACAAAAATACAAAAGACAGAAGTTCATTGACTAATAACAACCAGAATTATTGTACAAAAATACAAAAATCAGAATTATAATAAAATAATAAATATAATTATTGTACAAAAATCAGAGTTTTTGTTAATTAATATTTAATAATTACAAAATTATTGTACAAAATCAGAATTATAGTTTAGAATTATATTTTACTTACAAAAATACAGTATCGCTAAAAATCAAAATTAAAAAACCTTTTTTACCTTAAAATTCCACAAAGCTAAAGACTAATCAGAGAAGAGCAAAAAATATTAAAAATTAAAATAAAATTTTCTAAAATAATATTTTTAATAATAAAATTCTAAAAAAGATTATATAAAAATATTTTAGCGCTTTTTATGTTTAAAATAAATTCTGATTCACTTTCACTAAATTTAACTTTAAAAAAAGTTGTAAAAATACAAAAGCACGCGCCAAGTTTTATTTCTTTATTTCTGTCAAAATCAGAATTTTATTTATTTTAATATTTATTTTTGAGCATTTTTATGGGAAAATACACACCTCTAAAGTTAATAAAAATTCGTCTTTTAATGTTTGTTAAATAAAATATTTTTTTGAAAAATTATTTTATTTATTTCATGACATTGGAGAGTGAAATGCAAAAATTATAAATAAAATTTCTTTTGATCTTTGGCGTTTTTTATTTAATTTTTTTGCAAGGTTTAAGTACCGTTCCCCACAAAATTGGAACAAATTTGGAGAGTAAAATTCTGTTAAGCGGCCAACTTTTTTTTTGTGTTATACTTATATTTTCGTTGAAAGTCTTAAAATAATTTTAAAATTAAAATTTTATTCATCTATTAAATAAAATGAGGAAATGAGAATTTAATAGTATTTTATAGGCATATTTTTCAGAATATTTTTTAGAAAAATATAATATTTTAAATAAACTTTAAAAAATTTAAAATTAGCAAGAAAAATATGCCCTATAATAATTTAAGTGAATAAAATGAGAAATTAAATTTTTAAAATAATAGGTAAAATGGGAAAGTCAAAAATTCCATTTATAATGGATTCAAGACTCTAAAGTGTAATGTAATTAAAAATCAGAATTTTAAAAGAAAGAACGAACTGTATAAAATTAGAATTAATTAAATAAGCAAAAAAATACAATATTATTTTTTTGTATTCTCTTTAATTTTCTGATTTTTGTATTTTGTTCTGATTCAAGTTTATTAATAATTCTGATTTTTAATAATTGTAAAATTATTGAAAATAATTTTACAATTGTAAAAGGTTTTTTCGTTTTACAAATCAGAATTTGTAAACTGAATAATTTGAGAATAAATAAAATTTAAAAATATATTTACTTCCTACGTATTATTTAATTTAATTATTTATTTAATTCTTGTCACTTTTAATTTGTTGTTTCTGTCGCACCAAACGGCGTTTCCTAATTTGTTCATTTCTCAATTTTTTCATCCTTCTATTTAACCTTCTTCCAATTTTTTTAAATTTAATAATTAATTCTTTTGGTATTTCTGTATTTTTAAGTCTATTAAATTTGTGGGAATTTTCGGTAGTTTTCTGAAAAATTTTTTATTAATTTTTTGAAAAATAAATATTAAGTAAAAAAAAAATTACAAAAATAAAAAAAAATTTAAAAATGAAAAATCAAAATGTCCAAATTTCATTATGTCCAATTTTCAAAATGTCAAAATTTCATAAGGGTCAAAAATAAATAATTTACCCTCTTGCCATCAAGTCTATTAATTTCATATTTTTTGACCAAATTTTGACAACAATTAAGTAACTCATTCCTTTGAATCCAATCATGTTTATCATAACCCCTCCATTTCACCTTAAAAATTAAAATTTCAAAAATTTCAAAAAATCTTTCACCAAATATTCAATTTCTTTAGACTTTCGATGACGATTTTCTATGCATTCAACTTCAAATTGAACAGCTTCCTTGGCTGCTTTAACTCCTCTTTTTAAACTACGTTCAAATTTTTCAATTGCTTTCTTGTTTCCCTTAAAAAAATTTTTTTTTACAATTTTAATTTATTTTTTAATTAATTTTAGAAAAATGCAAAAGAAAAAATAGAGCGTATCAAAAGCCTCCAACCGAATACAACCGATGGGCGAGACCATTGAAGCTAATATTCAGGGATCCGTCCCGATTATTACTAAAAGGTATCAGTCCCCTGAAACAATAGAAACAATGAAATTCTCTTCTGGAACGTGGGTACACAATCTTTGTCCATCCCCAACGGGAAACGGCGGCTTTTTAATTCGCTACGTAAATGTTTGCGTGTTTATTTAATATATAGAAGAGGGGAATAATTTTTAGAAATATTAAATAGGTTGTAAATGAGGTAAGTTAGATTGAGAGAGCAAAAGAAGAAATAGCATGGGTTCCTCAAGTTTTACAAATCAGAATAATTTTATTTGTAATTATTAAATAATAAGTTTACAAACTTAAATAAAAAATAAACTTGTTTTAAAAACTTAACTTATTAAAGTTTAATAAATTTGCGAACTTAAAAAGTTAAAACTTGTTTTACAAACTTAACTTATTTAAGTTTAATAAATTTGCAAACTTAAAAAATTAAAACTTTTTTTTACAAACTTATTAAAAAATAAACTTATTCAAGTTTAATAATTTTACAAATCAGAATTTTATTTCCCAATATTTTTTAAAGTGTATTAAAAATCAAAACCTACCAACGAAATTTTATCTTCCCAGCTTTGAACTTTTTCACTTCCTTCAGTGTAAACTCTATCAGAGCCCTTAGGCCATTCAAGAAGATAAGAATTTGGTTGCCCAGAATCACCTCTATCCAATTTTGAAATAACTTTAATTGCTTCAATTACACGAATATTTTGATTAATTAATATTCCTTCTCCTCCAATAGGCAAACATTGGTCATTGTAAGCGTCAAATTGTGATAACAATGATTCATATTTTGGTAAAAGATAATGCCTTAAAATAAAGGTTAGGTTGATAGTTAATTAAACATAATTAATTATTCTGTACTGTAAAAATTAAACTTTTCACAATTTGTAAAAATACAGAAAACTAAGTTTAATTTATGTTTTATATTTTACAAATTAAACTTTTTACAATTTGTAAAAATATTACAATCCAGAAAACTAAGTTTATTTTTTGATTTTATTTTAAAAATTAAACTCTTTACAATTTGTAGAAATATTACGATTCAAAAAAAGTTTATTTTAAAAACAGGTTTAATTTTATTATTCTGATATTTCCAAGTTTATTATTGTTCAAGTTTATTTTTTATTAATTCTGATTTTTTAAGCTTGTGATATTCAAGTTTAATTTATTCCAAGTTTATTTTTTATTAATTCTGATTTTTTAAGCTTGTGATATTTAAGTTTAATTTATTCCAAGTTTATTTTTTATTAATTCTGATTTTTTAAGTTTATTATTTTAATTAATTCAGATATTTTATTTTCTCACCTTTTCTCCCAAGTAGGATCTTTCCACCCTACCCATCGAACCAAATAAATATTTTTGCACAAAGTTCTATCCAATATTGCTTCAACTTCATATTCAGTTAAATCCTCAGCAAGTTTCTTATCTTTTGATAGTTTAAATTCAAATTCTTCAATTAATTTGACAATATACTTAAAAATAAAAGAGGGAAATTATTTAAGTTTGTAAAATTAAATCCAACTCACAGGTCTAGCTTTTTCTTTATGTAACCATTGTTGAGAATTACAAAAATTGGTAGTTTCAAAAACTACCAAATAATAAGTTGGACGGTCCTCGTACAAAAGTCGTTTAATTACTTTTGTTGCTTTCTTTCTAGGAAATGGCGTTTTCGGCTCTAAAATTAAAAAGTTTATAAAGTTACAATTCTTAAATATTTTACAATTCAGAAAGTCAATTTTATTTTAAGTTTATTTTTATTAATTCTGATTTTATTCAAGTTTGTAATCTTAATTATTATCAAGTTTGTAATCTTAAAAATATTATTCAAGCTTAAAACTTGAAAAAGTTGTAAAAATACACATGGAAAAAATATATTCAAGTTTGTAATTAAAAAAATATTATTCAAGTTTAAAAGTAAATTATTCAAGTTTGTAAACTTGAAAATTTTAAAATAAATTTGTAAATTCACCAAAGCTTTGTTCTTCTTGTTTAATATTCACTAATTTAGGTGTCGGCATTAAACCTAATTTATAAGATGGTGACAATTGAAGAATTGGAGTTTTAGGAATAGGTGTTGATAATTGTCGTTTATTACTTGACCACAATCTTGGAAAAAGTTTCAAACAATTCATAGGAGATTTGAAAGAAGTAAAAGAAGATTCTGGTTTGAAAGGTGAAAGATTCTGAAAAAGTTGTAAATAAAGTTGTTAAATATATTTATTATATTCAAGTTTGTAAACTTAAAAAAAGTTGGAAACTTGAAAAAGTTGTATTTATTTAGAAACATGAAAAATAAATATTCAAGTTTGTAAACTTGAAAACTGATAGTTGTATTACTCAAGTTTGTTTTATTAAAAAGATTTATTTAAGTTTGTAAAATATTAATTTTCTTAAAATTAAAACTTGATTCAAGTTTATTATTAAAATTCGCAAACTTACATCCAAATTATCGCCGAAACTGTTTTCTGCCAAAAATGAAAGTCCTTTAAAAAAATTCTGTTCTAAAGTATTTGTAGTTGCAATTGTAAATTCACTAGTAATCTCACTTCCATTATTATTATCCATTGTAAATGATTAAAATAAAAGGATAAAGTCAATCTTAGAAATAAATAAAAAATAAAAAAAAATATTTTTAAACAGAAAATTGATTAGTTAAATGAACGGTTTCTTTTTTTATTGAAGATGAAAAAATATGTAAAATGAACGGAGTAGAAGAAAAACTATCAATTTTATACAATAAAAAACGTGCAGATTAAACCTAAAAAGATTATCGTGCGCCAGGGAAAATTTGGCGTTTTTGGTGCGAAAATAATTTAAAAAAAATATTTTTTCGAAAAATAACGATTAAATTATAAAATATTCATTTAAATATTTATTTACATATAAATAATGTCAAATATATACAAAAAAGAATAAAAATAATTTTTTATGATAGCACACTAGGCGAAAGCACAGAAGCCATAAGAGCTGACTCAGTCAAAACCTCGGGAGAGCCAACTGTGGGTGAAAGTATTCCCCCTCCTAGAACCTTTAAAAAATATTTAAATAAATTTTTTATATTTTATTTATTGTTGAATACCTGTGGAGAAAGAATGTCAGGACTGAGAACCTAGAATATTATTAAGTAAATTAAAGTTTAATTTCCATGTTTAAGTTCCAAGTTTATTTTAAAGTTTATTTATTTAATGTTCTACTTGAATTAATATTTTCAAGTTTACAAACTTAAACAAACTTATCAAACTTCAAAACTTTTTTGTAAGTTTACAAACTTAAAAAAATTTAAACTTTTTTAAAGCTTACAAACTTAAACAAACTTAATGAAAATTAAAAACTTTTTTTCAAGTTTACAAATTAAACAAACTTGAACAAACTTAAACACTTTTTTTTCAAGTTTACAAACTTAAACAAACTTAATCAAACTTAAAAACTTTTTTTAAAGTTTACAAACCTAAATAAATCTATATATTAAGAGAAAAGTTTGTGCTAAGTTTGCAAACTTGAATTAATATTTTAAATTATAATATTTTTGTCCCAAAAAAAGTCCTCTATTTAGTAAAACCTTCTATTTAATATATGATATTGGATATTATTATATTAAAAAAACAAATAAACATTTACTTAATATTTAATAATTTAATTAAAATTCACGTTTGGACTTAGAATCAATGGAGACAATGCATAAGGATTCAATATATTCGGTGATAGAACATATGGAGTTAACTACAATAAGAATAATAATTAATTTAAAAATATTTTTTAAATTTCCAAACTTACAATAAAAGGTGCTAAAGCCATTGGAGATAAGATAAAAGGGCCAAATACAAAAGGAGAAAGTATAAACGGCATTGGAGCTCCAGGTGAAAGCACAAAAGGGCTGAGGACGGATGGAGCTAAAATTTGTGGGGCGAAGATGCTTGGTGATAGAATGAGCGGGCCAAGCACGGAGAGGCTGAAATTTAAGAGAAAATAAAAATTTTAGGAATTTAAAATTTTAATCTGACAGTAACTTTGATAAAATATATTTTAAGTTGATGGCCCTAAATTTATTTTTTATTAACATCATTTAATTAAATATATAGGGGTCTGCGCACAACCCCGACCCAAAAATTATAAGATAATTAAATATTATGATTAAAAAGCTATTTTAGTTTTAGAATAAATAGTCGCATAATTTAATTACTGCATATTAAGTAGAAATCAAATATTAATTATTTAATTGTTCTTTTAAATTGTAATGAAAAAATAAACTTATCCAAATTACTTTAAATTAAGTTTAAATCAAAAAAATAAACTTTTCAAGTTTACAAACTTGAATACTAATTTTCAAGTTTACAAAACAGTTATAAGTTTTTCCCTAGAAATACAATTACAAATATGTTAAACTTTGTTAGCAATTCTGAAAATTACAATTCTGACTTTTAATTTACAATTGTTAAATTAAAAAAGTTTAATTAAACCTATTTTAAACTTAAGTTTACAAATCTGGATTTTGTAATTCTGATTTTTTATGTTTGCAATTCTTAAACTTAAAAAAGTTGAATATTCAAATAAAATTCAGATTCTCAATCTTAAATATAAATCTATTAAATATACTTACCCTATAGTTGGAGTGAACATAAAAGGTGCAAGAATAACAGCTTTTCCAACTTCAACACCTGCTTGTCTTCTAAAACGGAATTTTCTGTGTAATCTTTCCATTTTTCTCTTTCTTCTTTCATCCAGTCTGTCAGCATATTCCTTTCAGAATTTAAAATTTAATCAAAAATATTTTTAAAAATACATCTGGAATATTCCTCGCTATCCTTTCAATCCTCTTCCATAAAGCTTGTTCTCTCCCTATTCTATCCAATCGAGAAAATCTTTCAGTTTCCGTCTTTAACTCTTCGGGAAAGTCTGCATCTATTTTAGAGATTTTCAAAAATTTAAATCACTAAAAAAATTTATTTACGTTGTTCTTGACAAAGCTGATCAAATTGACGACTGTCAAGATATGTCCACCCTCTATTGTCTATATCATATCTTTGTTCGTCGTCAAATGAATGCTCAACTTTTTTGTAAGCATTAATAATCTTTTTGTTTGCCTCTCTCAAATCTGGTTCTATCTCTAGTACAATACAGATATTAAAAAATTTGAATATATTTTTAAAGTTTACAAACTTGAAATGTTCAAGTTTTAATTTATTTTCAATTATTCAAGTTTTAATTTCACAAACTTGAACTTTAAAATTTTTAAGTTTACAAACTTGAAATGTTCAAGTTTTAATTTATTTTCAATTATTCAAGTTTTAATTTCACAAACTTGAACTTTAAAATTTTTAAGTTTACAAACTTGAAATGTTCAAGTTTTAATTTATTTTCAATTATTCAAGTTTTAATTTCACAAACTTGAATTTTTCAGCTTTTAAGTTTACAAGTTTACAAACTCTCAAGTTTAAATAATTATATTCTACAAGTTTACCAACTTGAATAAAACTTTATTTCTAACCGAAAAAGTTAAGTGATTTGAGTAGTTCAATCGCTTCATGAACATGACCAATACTTCCAGAGAGCTGCATTAACATTTGCAGCAATGCTTGTCTATCTTCTGTTTTAACTCCTGAAGTTCTCAACACCTGAATAAAAATGTGAAAATTATAAAATAATTTATAAGGTGAAAAATCGAAAGATGAGTTTTAGGGCTACTGTACCTTAGGGAGAGAATCTGCAGATTTCACTAAATTTACATCTTTGATATCTCCTTTAATCTCTTCACTTTCTTCATTTTCGTATAATGCAAATATTGTTGGGGAAAATAAAGATTTTTTATTAGCTTCATTATCAGGCATTAAAGGTGCCAGTCTTGGACTCATAAATTTAAAGTTTGTAGTTCCACTTTTATTATTTGAGGCATTTTGATTTGTTAATTTATTAAGTAGAGATATACCCATTTTTAGAAGACCTTGTGGACTTTCCTGAGTAAAGAAAAATAATTTGTTTACTATTAATCAAACTTTTAAGTTTGCGAAAAGTAATAATATTGTTAAATCTTTTCCAAGTTTACAAACTTAAATACAATTTATTCAAGTTTCCAACTTGAATAAATAATTACAAACTTGAATATAACATTTTTAAGCTGTCAAGTTTTTCCAAGTTTACAAACTTCAATAACTACAAACTTTTTTAAGTTTGTAGTTATTAATAAAACCTTTTCAAGCTTACAAAAATAAATACAACTTTTCCAAGTTTGTAAACTTGATTTTATGTAACCTAATATTTTTCTCTTTTGAAGTTTATATTAAACAGCTCCATTACAAATTAATCACCTGTTCAAATTGACTCATTGTAGGCTCATCCCTTCCTAACACCAAATCATACATTCTCATATTATAAGCACCTTTTTTAATAATTTTTTAAAATTTAATAAAATTAAGAAACGAACGGGCTCCAGGTGATTTACTTCTTTTATCATTTTCCCTCTTCAAATGAACTAAAAATTCGTACATTTTTGTCCATTTAATACTCCCATTATTTTCACTATCAGTTCGATTGTTCTCATTTTTGGGTGTTAATGTTGATATTAAATTGGCAACCGAGAAAATAAAAAAAAATAATTTTTAGAAAATTAACTAATTTATTATTTATCACAAACAAACCCTAACAATCGCTGATTGATCATTTCGACCTAATAATTTATCAATATGTTCTTGCTGCTTTATCTGATGAGGAAGGGGATTAATAAAAATTAATAAGTGGGTTTATAATAAATTATCCAATTTTACAAAGTTGAATACAGTAGACTTCGGTTATAGGACCCCTGGATGAAAGACCCCTTCGGATATCCCAGATGGCCGTTCCCGTTCTGATGATTTCCTCAAAAAATGAACGGATATAAGACTCCTTCGAATACATGACCCTTTAATAGCCGGTCCCTTCGTGGGGTTTTATAAGCGGAGTCGACTGTACTTTTCAAGTTTACAAACTTGCCTCAAACTTAGGCATTCTTTCCAACTTTAAACTCTCCCTTCTTTTATTGTTAATAATATTTAATTGTTCTTGTTGTCTAATTGTTTTTATTTTATTATTTTGCTTTTTTAATTTAATATTTTCAAAAAACATTCTTCGAGTTTCAGTTCCGAATGTTTTAGTTCTATTATAATGTTTATGAAAATGTTGATAGTGTTGTAAACTTGGTGTTTTGAAGTTTTGATCATTTCTCTGAAAACAAAGTTTTAGTTTATTAAGTTTACAAACTTGAATTTTAGTTTAATATTTAATAATATAAAACTTGAATATTAAAACTTGAGTATTAAAACTTAAATATAATGACTTAAATTGTAATATTAAAAACCCTAATTTTACAAAATTGAATATAATAAACTTTAATATTATAAAAACTTTAATTTAAAAACTTGAATATTACAAACTTAAATATTACAAAAATATTACAAAACCTAATTTAATAAACTTGAATATAATAAACTTGAATTTAATAAATTTGAATATAATAAACTTTAAGATTACAAACTTTATTATTACAAACTTAAATATATTAAGCTTTAATTTTACAAACTTAAAAATATTAAATCTTAAATATTAACTTTATTCAACTTTTCAACCTATTACTTTAAATTACTGTATTTAATATTTAAAATTCACCTTCCATCTCATTTTATAATAATAATCATTTTCAACTTGATCACTTATTATTCTAGCAAAATGCCTCCTTCTGGCATTAACTAAACAATTAGCTGCTAGAACCAAATCCATTTTATCTTCCACTCTAAATAAACAATCCGCCAATTGTTTTTGTTCTTCTTTTGAAAGTTTTTGGTAAAGTGCCCTTCCAAGACTGCCCATTAAAGCTTTCAATCCTGTAGCAAACCAATTAGCATGAATATTCCTTACTAATTGAAAATTGCGCTCATTTACACGCATTTTGTCGAATTTCTCCAAGCCTGGTAATTTAAATAAATTAATTTTGGAAAAATTTTGAAAAATCGAAAAATTAAATTTAATATTATTTATCATTTATTCCTGCTTGGAAAAATTGAATTTTATATTTAGTTTTCTGATTTTTTATTTAATTTGGAATTTGAAGTTAACGCGCCTACTTTATAGCAAGAGTAACGACATGTCGGGAGCTTATAAGTCAGCTTCTAAATAACCTAAAATTCTGAAACTTTTAGAGAAGCTAGTTAATACATTCGAAAATATCTTAGCAAAATTTTAGAATTTTAGATTCTCATTTAAAGATTTTATAAGCTTTCATACTCATTGGGTCGTCCTATCTTGACGCTGGCCCATAAATTTTGAAAAATGCGAATATAGATGATCCAAAAATTCTGAAATTTTTAGAGTAGCTAGTTAATACTCTAGAGAAAATTTATGGAAAATTTCAGAATTTTAAGTTTTCATTTAGCAATTCTATAAGCACTCACACACATGGGTTCGTCCTATCTTGACGCTGGCCCATAAATTTTGAAAAATGCGAATATAGATGATCCAAAAATTCTGAAATTTTTAGAGTAGCTAGTTAATACTCTAGAGAAAATTTATGGAAAATTTCAGAATTTTAAGTTTTCATTTAGCAATTCTATAAGCACTCACACACATGGGTTCGTCCTATCTTGACTATGGCTTATAAATTCTGAAAAATGCGAATATAGATAGTCCAAAAATTCTGAAATTTTTAAAGGAGTTAGACAACACTATGACAGACATCTATGCCAAATTTCACATTTTTAGGAGTTTATTTGGCAATTTTATGGACCTCCATCCTATCGAGGTCGCCCACTTTTCAATCTCCCTTTAACCTTACCATTTAAAAATTTACCTGGCAATTTATTTAAATCATTACAACAAAAACATCCAAATAAACATAAAAAATGAATCAAATAAAAAATAAATGAAGTTTTAATCATTTTTAATTTTTTAAAAATAATTAAATTCAAAAAATTATTAAAAACACATAAAAATTATATCAAGTTTATTTTGAACTTTAACCAAGTTTATTTAAATAAAAATTTAATTCAGCATTAAAAAGCTTGTTTTAATATATTCCAAATATTAATAATCCTATAATAATCTTTTTTCTCTTTTAAATTTATTTTTGAACCTTTTTTTAAATTTAAATGGGAAACTAGGTCATGAACGTTTCTCTCTCTCATTTTCACTTTTTTGGAATTTATTAATAATTTAAATGTTTTTGTACCAAATATTTATTTTTAATCCTCTTCCTATCATTCTTTCATTCTCTCCCTTTTGTAAAGATAATCCTCTCTTTCAACACTTTGTTTGCACTTTTCAAAATTGATAATACCCATGTGAGACTGAGATTTATAAATAATTGTCTGGGAATTTAAAAAAAAATTTTTTTAAGAAGAGGGTTCACTTAGATTAATTAATGGCCATTCACTCAAGAAATAGAAAATAAAATTGGCTGATTAATATTTATTTAATAGGCTAAATATATTTATTTAAAAAATATTCATTTAATTACTTAATATTATTGAATTCATTTAAAATTTATTAAAATATTTATTCTTATTTAATCTCCACATCTAGCTTTATGGATAGTATTAAGTAAACCATATCCTCCATTTTTACAAAAATCTTCTGGGTCATCAGACTCCAGCGATTTTAAAAGAACTCCTCCAAGACGACGTTTCAAGGCATATTGGACCTAGACAAATTTTAAAAATTTTTTAAATTTTTCTAGGGTTCAAAAATATTTTTAAAATATCCTTATATTTAACTCAACCATTCATCACTGGTCTTCCAATAAGAAGTAACAGCATCGTAACGTGTATGGTGTTGAACACCCGGTTTTCGAATAATATCTCAGCCAAAAATGAGAATATTGGGGAAAATTTTTTTTTAAATTTTGGGATATCTTAGATAAGATGTAAAGCTATATTGATACAAAAAATTAGGAAAAGTTACCAATTCAAACTATTTTTATAGTGCCTAGAATTTTTTAATAGGAGAATCATATAATTTCAAGGTCTCAGACTCTAAAGGCCTTAACTCATCCAAAAATATTAATATCTCCTTGAAATTTCGGGACATCTTAGATAAGATATAGATCTATTTTTAAGCCAAAAATAAAGAAGCTGAGACATACCGAAAATTTTTTATATGTTCTAAAATTTTTCTGAGTCATCAGGGTACTTTTTTCATATACCGCCCCCCCTCCCTATTTGAGTCTCAAAAGATAATCCTTTATTTTTCCTGTCAATCATTTATTTTCCTTAAGCAATATAAGTAAAAAGTAATTGGTAGAATGCATATAATCCGCAATTCCATTAAAAATGCAAATCATTTATTTATGTTAACTTAAATTTTCTTTCTTTCTAAATTAATTATAGTTTTTTTTTTTTTTTTGTCAATCAAAAAAAAAATTAATTATTAAAAACTAAATTAAAAACTAAATTAAAAACTAAATTAATTATAGTTTTTTTTTTTTTTTTTGTCAATCATTTAAATTTAAGAAATGTAAATCTAAAAGAGGAATCCGCACTAGAAATTTTTTTGATGAAATTTTGAATGGAATTGCGGATTATATGCCTCCTTTCTAACTTTTACTCACTAATTTTACTCATAAATTTACTTTTTACTTATATTGCTTAAGGAAAATAAATGATTGACAGGGAAAAATAAAGGATTATTTTTTGAGACTCAAATAGGGAGGGGGGGCGGTATATGAAAAAAAGTACCGTCATCAGACTCTAAAGGCAATATCTCTACCAAAAATGAGAATATCATTCTGAAAGTTTGGGATATTGTAGATAAGACCCTTATCTACCCTTATAGAAAAAATTAAGAAATTCTATCATCTCAAAGCATTTTTATATGGCCTAGAATTTTTTGTATTTGGAAAACATTATAATTCAGAGTCAACTGATTCTAAAGGCCATATCTCAGCCAAAAATATTGGGGTAAATTTTTTTTTTAAATTTTGGGATATCTTAGATAAGATGTAAAGCTATATTGATACAAAAAATTTTGAAAAGTTATCTGTTCAAACTATTTTTATAGGGCCTAGAATTTTTACTAGGAGAATTCATATAATTTCAATGTCTCCAGACTCTAAAGGTCATAACTCATCCAAAAATATTAATATCTCCTTGAAATTTCGGGACATCTTAGATAAGATATAGATCTATTTTTAAGCCAAAAATAAAGAAGCTGAGACATACCGAAAAATTTTTATAGGGCCTTAAATTTTTCAGAGTCATCAGACTCTAAAGGCAATATCTCTACCAAAAATGAGAATATCATTCTGAAAGTTTGGGATATTGTAGATAAGACCCTTATCTACCTTTATAGAAAAAATTAATAAATTCTATCATCTCAAAGCATTTTTATAAGGCCTAGAATTTTTTATATCTGTCGAAAATTATAATTAAGAGTCACCTAATTCTAAAGGCCATATCTCAGCCAAAAATGAGAATATTGGGGTAAATTTTTTTTTAAATTTTGGGATATCTTAGATAAGATGTAAAGCTATATTGATACAAAAAATTTTGAAAAGTTATCTGTTCAAACTATTTTTATAGGGCCTAGAAGTTTTTACTAGGAGAATTCATATAATTTCAATGTCTCCAGACTCTAAAGGTCATAACTCATCCAAAAATATTAATATCTCCTTGAAATTTCGGGACATCTTAGATAAGATATAGATCTATTTTTAAGCCAAAAATAAAGAAGCTGAGACATACCGAAAAATTTTTATAGGGCCTTAAATTTTTCAGAGTCATCAGACTCTAAAGGCAATATCTCTACCAAAAATGAGAATATCATTCTGAAAGTTTGGGATATTGTAGATAAGACACTTATCTACCTTTATAGAAAAAATTAATAAATTCTATCATCTCAAAGCATTTTTATAAGGCCTAGAATTTTTTATATCTGTCGAAAATTATAATTAAGAGTCACCTAATTCTAAAGGCCATATCTCAGCCAAAAATGAGAATATTGGGGTAAATTTTTTTTTAAATTTTGGGATATCTTAGATAAGATGTAAATCTATATTGATACAAAAAATTTTGAAAAGTTATCGATTCAAACCATTTTTATAGGGCCTAGAAGTTTTTACTAGGAGAATTCATATAATTTCAATGTCTCCAGACTCTAAAGGTCATAACTCATCCAAAAATATTATTATCTCCTTGAACTTTTGGGACATCTTAGATAAGATATAGATGTATCTTTAAGCCAAAAATAAAGAAGCTGTGACCTACCGAAAATTTTTTATAGGTTCTAAAGTTTTTTCTGAATCAACAGACTCTAAAGTCAATTTCTCTCCCAAAAATGCGAAAATCTTTCTGAAAGTTTGAGATATTGTAGATAAGACCCTTATCTACCTTTATAGAAAAAATTAATAAATTATATCATCTCAAAGCATTTTTATAAGGGCCTAGAATTTTTTATCTGTAGAAAATTATAATTCAGAGTCACCTGATTCGAAAGGCCATATCTCAGCCAAAAATGAGAATATTGGGGTAAATTTTTTTTTAAATTTTGGGATATCTTAGATAAGATGTAAATCTATATTGATACAAAAAATTTTGAAAAGTTATCGATTCAAACCATTTTTATAGGGCCTAGAAGTTTTTACTAGGAGAATTCATATAATTTCAATGTTTCCAGACTCTAAAGGCCATAACTCATCCAAAAATATTAATATCTCCTTGAAATTTTGGGACATCTTAGATAAGATATAGATGTATCTTTAAGCCAAAAATAAAGAAGCTGAAACCTACCGAAAATTTTTTATAGGTTCTAAAGTTTTTTCTGAACCAACAGACTCTAAAGTCAATTTCTCTACCAAAAATGCGAATATCTTTCTGAAAGTTTGAGATATTGTAGATAAGACCCTTATCTACCCTTATAGAAAAAATTAAGAAATTCTATCTTCTCAAAGCATTTTTATAAGGCCTAGAATTTTTTATATCTGTCGAAAATTATAATTAAGAGTCACCTAATTCTAAAGGCCATATCTCAGCCCAAAATGAGAATATTGTGGTAAATTTTTTTTTTAAATTTTGGGATATCTTAGATAAGATATAAAGCTATATTGATACAAAAAATTTTGAAAAGTTATCTGTTCAAACTATTTTTATAGGGCCTAGGATTTTTTACTAGGAGAATTCATATAATTTCAATGTCTCCAGACTCTAAAGGCCATAACTCATCCGAAAATATTAATAACTCCTTGAAATTTTGGGACATCTTAGATAAGATATAGATGTATCTTTAAGCCAAAAATAAAGAAGCTGTGTCCTACCGAAAATTTTTTATAGGTTCTAAAGTTTTTTCTGAACCAACAGACTCTAAAGTCAATTTCTCTACCAAAAATGCGAATATCTTTCTGAAAGTTTGAGATATTGTAGATAAGACCCTTATCTACTTTTATAGAAAAAATTAATAAATTCTATCCTCTCAAAGCATTTTTATATGGCCTAGAATTTTTTATATCTGTAGAAAATTATAATTCAGAGTCACCTGATTCGAAAGGCCATATCTCAGCCAAAAATGAGAAGATTGGGGTAAATTTTTTTTTAAATTTTGGGATATCTTAGATAAGATGTAGAGCTATATTATTACAAAAAATTATGAAAAGTTATCAGTTCAAACGATTTTTATAGGGCCTAGAAGTTTTTAAAAGGAGAATTCATATAATTTCAATGTCTCCAAACTCTAAAGGCCATAACTCATCCAAAAATATTAATATATCCTTGAAATTTTGGGACATCTTAGATAAGATATAGATGTCTCTTTAAGCCAAAAATAAAGAAGATGAGACCTACCGAAAAATTTTTATAGGTTCTAAAGTTTTTTCTGAATCAACAGACTCTAAAGTCAATTTCTCTATCAAAAATGCGAATATCTTTCTGAAAGTTTGAGATATTGTAGATAAGACCCTTATCTATCTTTATAGAAAAAAAATAATAAATTCTATCATCTCAAAGCATTTTTATATGGCCTAGAATTTTTTATATCTGTAGAAAATTATAATTCAGAGTCACCTGATTCTAAAGGCCATATCTCAGCCAAAAATGAAAATTTTGGGGTAAATTTTTTTTTAAATTTTGGGATATCTTAGATAAGATATAAAGCTATATTGATACAAAAAATTTTGAAAAGTTATCTGTTCAAACTATTTTTATAGGGCCTAGGATTTTTTACTAGGAGAATTCATATAATTTCAATGTCTCCAGACTCTAAAGGCCATAACTCATCCAAAAATATTAATAACTCCTTGAAATTTTGGGACATCTTAGATAAGATATAGATGTATCTTTAAGCCAAAAATAAAGAAGCTGAGACATACCGAAAATTTTTTATATGTTCTAAAATTTTTCTGAGTCATCAGACTCTAAAGTCAATATCTCTACCAAAAATGCGAATATCTTTCTGAAAGTTTGAGATATTGTAGATAACACCCTTATCTACCTTTAGAGAAAAAATTAATAAATTCTATCCTCTCAAAGCATTTTTATATGGCCTAGAATTTTTTATATATGGAGAACATTATAATTCTGAGTCAACTGTTTCTAAAGGCCATATCTCAGCCAATAATGAGAATATTGGGGTAAATTTTTTTTTAAATTTTGGGATATCTTAGATAAGATGTAAAGCTATATTATTACAAAAAATTATGAAAAGTTATCAGTTCAAACGATTTTTATAGGGCCTAGAAGTTTTTACTAGGAGAATTCATATAATTTCAATGTCTCCAGACTCTAAAGGCCATAACTCATCCAAAAATATTAATATATCCTTGAAATTTTGGGACATCTTAGATAAGATATAGATGTATCTTTAAGCCAAAAATAAAGAAGCTGAGACCTACCGAAAAATTTTTATAGGTTCTAAAGTTTTTTCTGAGTCATCAGACTCTAAAGTCAATATCTCTACCAAAAATGCGAATATCTTTCTGAAAGTTTGAGATATTGTAGATAACACCCTTATCTACCTTTAGAGAAAAAATTAATAAATTCTATCCTCTCAAAGCATTTTTATATGGCCTAGAATTTTTTATATATGGAGAACATTATAATTCTGAGTCAACTGTTTCTAAAGGCCATATCTCAGCCAATAATGAGAATATTGGGGTAAATTTTTTTTTTTAAATTTTGGGATATCTTAGATAAGATGTAAAGCTATATTGATACAAAAAATTTTGAAAAGTTATCAATTTCAAACCATTTTTATAGGGCCTAGAAGTTTTTAATAGGAGAATTCATATAATTTCAATGTCTCCAAACTCTAAAGGCCATAACTCATCCAAAAATATTAATATCTCCTTGAAATTTCGGGACATCTTAGATAAGATATAGATCTATTTTTAAGCCAAAAATAAAGAAGCTGAGACATACCGAAAAATTTTTATAGGGCCTTAAATTTTTCAGAGTCATCAGACTCTAAAGGCAATATCTCTACCAAAAATGAGAATATCATTCTGAAAGTTTGGGATATTGTAGATAAGACCCTTATCTACCTTTATAGAAAAAATTAATAAATTCTATCATCTCAAAGCATTTTTATAAGGCCTAGAATTTTTTATATCTGTCGAAAATTATAATTAAGAGTCACCTAATTCTAAAGGCCATATCTCAGCCAAAAATGAGAATATTGGGGTAAATTTTTTTTTAACATTTTGGGATATCTTAGATAAGATGTAAATCTATATTGATACAAAAAATTTTGAAAAGTTATCGATTCAAACCATTTTTATAGGGCCTAGAAGTTTTTACTAGGAGAATTCATATAATTTCAATGTCTCCAGACTCTAAAGGTCATAACTCATCCAAAAATATTATTATCTCCTTGAACTTTTGGGACATCTTAGATAAGATATAGATGTATCTTTAAGCCAAAAATAAAGAAGCTGTGACCTACCGAAAATTTTTTATAGGTTCTAAAGTTTTTTCTGAATCAACAGACTCTAAAGTCAATTTCTCTCCCAAAAATGCGAAAATCTTTCTGAAAGTTTGAGATATTGTAGATAAGACCCTTATCTACCTTTATAGAAAAAATTAATAAATTATATCATCTCAAAGCATTTTTATAAGGCCTAGAATTTTTTATCTGTAGAAAATTATAATTCAGAGTCACCTGATTCGAAAGGCCATATCTCAGCCAAAAATGAGAATATTGGGGTAAATTTTTTTTTAAATTTTGGGATATCTTAGATAAGATGTAAATCTATATTGATACAAAAAATTTTGAAAAGTTATCGATTCAAACCATTTTTATAGGGCCTAGAAGTTTTTACTAGGAGAATTCATATAATTTCAATGTTTCCAGACTCTAAAGGCCATAACTCATCCAAAAATATTAATATCTCCTTGAAATTTTGGGACATCTTAGATAAGATATAGATGTATCTTTAAGCCAAAAATAAAGAAGCTGAAACCTACCGAAAATTTTTTATAGGTTCTAAAGTTTTTTCTGAACCAACAGACTCTAAAGTCAATTTCTCTACCAAAAATGCGAATATCTTTCTGAAAGTTTGAGATATTGTAGATAAGACCCTTATCTACCCTTATAGAAAAAATTAAGAAATTCTATCTTCTCAAAGCATTTTTATAAGGCCTAGAATTTTTTATATCTGTCGAAAATTATAATTAAGAGTCACCTAATTCTAAAGGCCATATCTCAGCCCAAAATGAGAATATTGTGGTAAATTTTTTTTTTAAATTTTGGGATATCTTAGATAAGATATAAAGCTATATTGATACAAACAATTTTGAAAAGTTATCTGTTCAACTATTTTT
>ABLG01000567.1:0-28762 GCA_000172435.1 Meloidogyne hapla
TGATTAATAAAATCAGAATTTCATGCAAACAGTAATGAAAGAAAATCAGAATTTCTTTCAAACATTATTTAATTGAGAAAAGCAGATTTTGGGGACAAACATTAATTAAATAAAATCAGAATTTCTTTCAAACATTATTTAAGTAATAAAATCAGAATTTCATACAAACATTAATTAAATAAAATCAGAATTTCTTTCAAACATTATTTAATTAATAAAATCAGAATTTCATACAAACATTAATTAAATAAAATCAGAATTTCTTTCAAACATTATTTAATTAATAAAATCAGAATTAAATAAAAACATTTATTTATTTATTAAAAACACAAAATTAAAATAAAACACAAAATAATAAAAATAAAATCAGAATAAACGAATTTAAACCAATCTAAATTCATCCCCTTCCTTTGTGTGTATTTTCTCCAATAATCACTATCAATTCTTAACAATCTTTCTGCGGCAAATATGCCTTCTTCCATACTTGATATTTGTCTGTCTAGGAATATTTCTTTTAATTTTTTGGATTTTTGTTGTTTTTCTGGTTTTGATAATATCTGAAAAATTAATTAAAAATCAGAATTAAATTAAAACAAAAAATAAATAAATCAGAATATCATCTGAACATTTTAATTAATTCTGTTTTGAGGAATAAAGGAAAATGTTAATTAAAAAATCAGAATTAAATCCAAACATTTGTTTATTATTTATTTCCACTACAAAAATAAATAAATCAGAATATTAAACAAACAGGAGAATAAATTAATTTAGCTTGTGAAGAATAATAAATGAAAGGGAGAGAAAATACAGTAATCTCGAGAGAAGTCAACGCTGGGAAATCTCTTCATAATTTTTTATGGGGCATTTTTTAAATTTAATTAAAAATTCAATTAATTTAATTTAAACTTAATTTTTATTTTTTATAATTTATTTTACTTTTAAATTATTTTCTTTAAAAAATTACCCCTTCAATTGTATTAAATACACTTTCTTCAGTTAAAGTAAATTTATTAATAACAGGAGCATGCCCCATTGCTAACATTAGATGGGCACTATGTGCCTTTAAAAATAAAAAAAATATTTATTTAATTAATTAATTAACTTGTTCTGCATAAACAGGCATAACAATTAGAGGAACACCAGAACATAAAGCTTCACGTAGACTAAAAAATAAATTGATCAATTAAATCAAGAAATAAAAAAGAAAATAATTAAAAATATTTATTTTCGATATTATGGCCGTATTGAACATTTTGAGTTTTGGACATTTTAAAAATTGGACATTTTTAAATATGGGCTTTTTGAAAATTGGACATTTTGAGATTTTAAAAATTTTATTTTAATTTTAAAATAACCTTTTATTTCCTCCATGTGAAATAAAAACTTTAGTTTTATGATGCGCGAGAATTTCAAGTTGAGGAGCCCATTTAGTAAGAAGTATGTGTTTGCCTAATTCAGGTAATTCAGGTCCATTATAAACAAAAATAATCCGATAATCTTTAAATCTGTTAAAAGCCTTCAATAAAGCTTCATAAACATATTTTGGTGCTCTGCTCCAATCTACATTTGTGCCAAAAGCTGCATAAATTGTGCCTGGAAAAGATGGGGAGGGATAGAAAGTTGAGTTGCTACTAAATTCTATAACTTTTGAATGGAAGTAATTTTTTTAACAATTTTGGTGCCATTTGATAGAGGAGAGAATTAGTACAAAATAAAATTTAGATAAGAATTTTATGTTAAAGCTAAGAAAAGTTATGGGCGAAAAACTGCCAACAATTGACGATTTCATGTAGTAATGTTAGTTTTTTTGGCCATAAATTATTTTTATTTTAACAGAAAATTTTAAAATAAATTGAATTTTGTAGCAAATTTTCTCCTCTATCGAATGACATTAAAAATACTTTAAAATCTTTATTTATTTAAAAGTTAGAAATTTTGGAATTCATTAGGTTCTCCTCTCTCATTTACCTACCTTTTGACTCTGGCGCCTCCACAAATTCAGTAAATTTTTTTGGTAAAGTTTTAGAAGGTTTACAATGTGCTCCCACATTCTTCATTTCAGTTCCAACTATTTTTTTAATTTTATAAAATTGTTTAAATAAATTAACCGGCCTGTGGCCACCCTAATCTATCAATGGAGTCTGCAAATTGAAGAGATGTTCTAGAATGAAGATCAGACCATGAAAAGTCATTTATTCCAAGTTTTTTCATATTAAACATTTGGTGAGGAATAACTAGGAATTTAAAAAATTTTTAAAAAGAATTTTCTAAAATTTTAAATTAAAAAAACAAAACGCCTGAGGGCTGAAAATCCTTCAAAATGTCTAAAGACGGCTAAAAAATCAAATTAAAAAATATTATTTACATATATCGATGTGAATTATCTCCACAAAGGTCTCGTAGAAAGCCATAATTCTACTTGTAAATTTATTAGGAGAAAAGACATCGTCTTCGTCTGTAGGTACAGGAGGGCATAGAGGAACTCGAGAGACCCAATTTCTTCCTAAAAATATTTTTAATAAAATTTTTTAATTAAAAAATAAATTAATTCCATCGTAAGAAGCTTCTGGGTCATTAAAATAATTCATGAGGTTCCCCATAATTAAAATAAAATTAATTTCCCTTTGGAAGTTTCAAAGGGTCTCCTCTCATAATGAATTTTTAATTTCAAAATCTTCTCAGAATTTTCATTACCAACACTCCTTGTTGATTCAGCAGACATTAAACTAATGGCAGCAGTAGCATAAACAATAATATGTGGCTGTTTTCCATTTCTACCTTTTAATTCCCATAATCTATGCTTTAGGGTAGTCAAGGCAAATCCAAAGGACCAGAAAAGGTCGTCGATGACAATAAAATCCCATTCTTCGTTTACTATGTCCACAACCTGATAAAGAATTATTTAAAGTTAATTTTTGAATATTCCTCTAAGGAAGACTAAGATAATCATCTAGGTTTCTCTTGGGGGAGTCTGTAGGGGAAGTTATTGGAGAGCTGCTTTGGAAAGCTTCTTGAATTTTAATTAAATTATTTAATTTTATTAATTTTAATTATTTAATTTTATTATTAAATACTTAAATAAAATTTTTAATTATTTAATTTAAATTTTTTAATTAAAGTATTTGGAATTGCCTCAGGGAAAATAATGAATAAAAATTTTTAAAATAATTTCTCTGTGTTTTTTATAATAAAACTTTTGAAGCCAAAACCTTTAGGCTATAAAATTATTTTTAAAAAATTTCACAAAGAATTCCACAAATTTTAAAATAATTCCACGAATTTTCAATTTAAACCGACCACATATGTCCCATTCTCCAACATAACACCAAGCAAATTATCCATAACTTTATAATAAAATCCTAAAGAATAAGAACTTAGTCTTCCACCCCAAAGTATCTGTGCCATTCTATTCTTCCATTCTTCATCAGTTCTTCTAGGCAAAGGGAAACGAATTGCTTTAAGTTTGGGTGAAACACCATTCATGGGGATTGTATCCAAAAATGAGACAGAATGTCCCCTCTCGATTAGCCTTTAAAAAAATAATTTTAATTAAATTAAGGATAGAGATTATGAGTGTTTTATTGCTTTATTCTTCTTCTCTCAATGGTAATTTTAATTAGCTCAAAACTAATCCCAGCGACAACTTCTTCTAGGAGAGATTAACCTCAACCTCGTTATCAAAAATCAAATTTTCTTATACCTTCTTTTCAAATAAAAAATTCCCTTTGAGCTAAGAGAGCACCACCTCTCAATAATAAATTTTTAAATTAAATTAAGGGATATTTCTGAAGCTTGATTTTATTTTTAATATTATTCCAAGGGTGTTGGGCAAATGAGAGATTAAATAAATTAATTAATTAGATTAAGTGAAATTTATTTTAGTTAATTAAAAATTAATTAAAAACCGCGCAGAGATTAAAATACAATTTTTAAAAAAGGAAAATAATTAATCATTAAAACAAACATTTCCATAAGTGGACGCATGGATCCAAAATGACTGCCGTTATCATGAAAAAATGTAAAAAGAAACTTGGCCCCCTCACATTTTAAATTGATTAGAAGAACTAAAATATTAAAGATCAGAGAAGGCAAAAATAATTTCATTATTTTAATTGCTATAAATAATTAATATTGTATTTAAATGTTGTATTTTATTTTATTGTATTTTTATTTTGTATTTTTTATTTTTATTTTTGTATTCTTCTTTTGTATTTTTACAAAAGTTTCCGGAAAATTTTCTAATTATTTTCTCTTTGTGTTTTAATTTTATTTATTTTCCGGAAAATGTTATGATTTTTCTTGTGTTTTTATTATGTATTTTCCGGAATGTTTAAATTTAATATTCTTTATTTATTGTGTTTTTTAATGTTAAGATATATAGGAAAAAATGTGAGAAAATTAAATCAAACTATAGTTAGAATCTAATAAATTTATTTAAAAAATTTCTAATAAAAAAGTTCAGCAACCAAAAATTGCGCAATTTGAAGACTAAAAAAGCAAAGAATTTTATTATTTAATGTAAAAATTATTTAGAATTTTGACAATTTAAAAGCTTTTTGATTGATGAAAATGAAAACTGATAAGGAATGATGATAAATTAGTTTTTTTAATTTTATCAAAAGGAAAAGATGTTCATCTTCCCCTCTCTCTCTTTACATAATTATTGTATATTAACTAATTACTTTTACAATATAAACATTATTTTTTCCGGAAAGTGTACAAAAATGTTTTAATGTTTTCCGTAAAACATTATAGTTTAAAATGTTGTGTTTTTCCTTTGTCTTCCGGAAAATTTTCCTGAAAATGCTCTGTTTGTCTCTTTATTGTATTTCCTTTTGTACTTTTTCCGGAACGATGTTGTATTTTATCTTTTGTTCTCTAAGTTTTTAAGTTCCGGAAATTTAATTAAATAAAGTTGAAACTTATTCTATAAAAGCTTAGTTAAAGGATGGTTCATGTCATTCTTCGAGTTCAACAATCACCGTCATGCCCTCCTACCTTCCTTTTGCGTTTTCATCAAGCGTCCGCACAGCTCGAGATGAGGAAGACAATACAATATCAGAGGTGACAGCCGATACGGAAACTGAAAAAACTGCCGAATTGGAAGCTGAAACAACTGCTGAATTGGAACGGGAGCAGACGGCTGTCAGTGCAGTGCTACGCGACGACAAAACACAGATTGAGAAGGAAAATGAAGATTCTACCGTCGTTAGCGATACACATACAGAACAAGCGCTGAAGGCTGGGCTTATGGTTGGTTTTGAATTGTATGTATTTTACCGGAAAAATGAAAAACAACAAAAAAATTTTGTACGATTTCCAGAAAATTTTTGTATGCTTTCCGGAAAATTTTTGTACGATTTCCGGAAGTAAATAATTTTATTTTTAATTTAAGGGAAACTACACACTTTTATTGGTTCTCAGCATATTTTCTTGTTGTTTCGGTAGCAGTTTTCAAGTAGGATTTCATCTTGGCATTCTAAATACTCCAGGTACTTGGAGGAAATATTAAAAAGCTAAAACAATTTTTATTTCAGCAAGAATACTTATTGAATGGCAAAGAAGTTCATATACAAGAATTCATGGCCCTGATTCTGTTTACAAAGAAGAGATAACTTGGCAAGTTTAATTCCAATAAGAGGCTTAATCAAACAAAATTTTATTTTGACAGGTCAATCACTGCTTCTATTCTCCTTCTAGGCGGAATTTTAGCAAATGCCCTTCTTGCTTCTATTACCCATCGTTTTGGCCGTAAAGGGACGTTGATGTACAACAATGCTTTTGTGGTTATTGCAATGACGCTGCAGCAAATGGCTAAAAGCTATGATAATTATATCTTTATGATTATATCGAGATTTTTTATTGGCTTCAATTCTGGTAGTTTATAATAAGACTCCTGTTATAACGGCACCTCTCCCATTTTTAGGAGTCAACATGGGACTAGCGTCAATATATCTAAGCGAAATTGCTCCAATAAATCTACGTGGTGCAATCGGCTGTATGTCCAATCTCTTCCTTTACTCTGGATTTTTATTCGCTCTGGTTGTTGGCCTTCCGTTTATGTTAGGAGATGAGGAGAATTGGCATTTAATATTTTTACTTTCTTACGTGGGTTTTGGAAATTTTGGAAATTGAAAATTTGTAGTTTCAGATACCTGTCAGTGTTCAATTAACTCTATTAGGCTTCTTCTGTCCTGAATCACCCAAATACTCTTACATTGTTCGAGGGAATTTTATGGAAGCTGAGAGAAGTTTGCAATTGCTTCGAGGGCGGCATGATGTGAATAATTTATTTTTAACTTTTAATTAATTTTAATTTTACAAACTTGAATTTGCGAATTTAAGCTTACCAACTTTATTTTTGCAAACTTAATTTTATCAACATTATTTTTACAAACTTAATTTTATAAATTTTATTTTTGAAACTCAAGTTTACCAACTTGAATTTTGAAACTTAAGTTTGTAAACTTAATTTTTGTAAAACTAATAAGCATTACAAATATTTTCAGGTAAAAGAAGAAATGGATAGTCTAGATAAAGAAGCATCACAAGCCAGATCAACATCTCATCAAAAAATTGGTTTAAGTAAAATACTGGAAAAAAAGTATTTACGCTGGTCGCTTTACTTGGGCGTTTACTTGGTGTTTTCCGTCCAAAGTAGTGGAAGCGCTCCAGGTAGAAAAATAAATTAGATTTTAATTTTATTTAAATTTAAGTTGGTGTCTACTCCACAAAAATATTTGAAGGAGCAAATCTCTCACAACTTGGTGAGAATATTTTTAGTTAAAAAAATAAAATATTTTAATTAAATTAAGATGCACAATTAGCAACATGTGGAATTGGTGTTGTTAATGTTCTCTCAATTCTTGCTTGTGTTTATTTGGTAAATAAAATTAAATATTAGCAAACTTAAGTTTTGGAAAGTTTAATAAAGTTAAAACTTGAAAATTAAACTTTAAAATTAAGTTTACAAACTTAAGTTTTATAAAAACTTTTTTTGAAACTTAAGTTTGTAAAACTAGTTTAAACTTTAAACAAATATGAAACTTAAGTTTGTAAACTTAATTTTAATTTGTTATTAATTTAATAAGTTTGCTTCTGTTTCATTAAAGTCTCTAATAAAGAGTTACAATAATAATAATTCTTTTTAAAGGTACAGCATCCAAGTATTGGCCGTCGTCTATTATTTTTGTTATGTATTGTTGGTTGTTGTATATCTACTGCTTTAATTGGAATCACAATAATTATCGCCGAGAAAAGCAATGTTGAAGCAAACATAACAACAATTGAAACTTCTACAACAATACCCTCAACTGCTGCTTCTTCTGGTGGAAGCTTTGCTGCTTATCTTAGTATTGTCTTTATTGCAATTTATGTTATCTTCTTTTCAATTGGATTTGGTGTGTTTCTGAATCTTTTCTAATTTCTGATTTTTAAAATTATTTATTTTCACAGGATCTATCACAGAAACATATTTGAGCGACTTATTTCCTTCAGAAGCTCGCGCAGCTGGTTGTAGTGCTTCAACTTTGGCATCTCTTCTATTTCGACTTATTGTGCTGTTTAGTTTTCCAATGCTTAAGGTTGCAAAATGTTTAAATGTAACTAAAAAATAATTTTTCAGAAATTAATGGGCCCTTCAGTATTCTTCGCTTATACAGCTTGTCAACTATTCTGTTCTATACTTGGATTTATTATTTTGCCAGAGACTAAGAATAAAGAACCTGAAAGGATTTTGAGGGATATTAAGAGGAGAAGGATGAGTATTACTTCTCGTTGTTGTTGTAAACTTTAAAAGGAATATTGGGGGATAATTGTAAACTTTAAAATTACTATAAACTCTGTTGTAATTTATTTGTTATTTATTAGGTTTCATTTACAAATATGTAAATATTTAAAACTTAAAAAAATGTTTTACAATTTAAGGTTTTAAGTTTGTAAGTTTTAATAAGCAAAACAAGTTTATTTAATTTACAAATACAAAATGTTTTACAATTTAAGTTTTTAAGTATATAAACTTTACAATTTTATAAACAAACAAGTTTATTTAATTTTTACAATTACAAATATTTCTACAATTTAATTTAAAGTTTATAAATAATTGTAAATTTTTTTAAGTGTTATCAAGAAAAAACAAGTTGATTTATTTACAAACTTAAGTTTATAATATTTACAAAATCACAAAATACTCCATCTTCTACTTTTCTTTGTTTTAACTAAATATTCTTTGCTTCCAGTCCAATTTAATTCCATAGTTTTTGTTTCATTAATTGAAGTTGAATAATCTTCTCCAAACTTTCTTTTCTGCCTAGAAGAATCATAACATCCCATGCAATCATACATATAGCAACATGAAATAATTATTAGAAGCAAAACCATTAAAACAGTAATTAATCCAAAGTAGGTGAAGGCAAACATATAAACCTTTAAAAATAAAATAATTAGTCTAAGTAAATTAGCTTTTAAAATTTCAGAAGCAAGTTTGAAGCAAGTTTTCAGAAACTTGCTTCAAAAAATGTGAAACTTGCAGAAACTTGCTTTAAAAAATTTCTAAAAATTAGAAGCATGCTTCAACTAATAAGTTTCAAAAATTTTGCTTCAAAATTTTTCTGAAGCGTGTTTCATGTTTCTTAAAAATTATTATAATAATTTATTCACCTCTTCTCTAACTGAATACATTTCCAACCAACTCCAATGTCCTGTATTGTAACGCATATTTGCTTCAGTTTCATCTGTTTTTGTTTCTTCATTATTTTCATTTATTTCATAATTATTTAAAATTTTATTTTTATTAAAATCTTCTGCATTTAAATAAATTTTGTTTTCTTCTGTATCAATATTAAATGGTCGATGAAGAATTTCAAATAAATTTTTATTAATTAATTTTTGACTAGCAATATGCCTTGCTTGCAACTTTTTGTTGCGTTGGTGGTGCTGACGGAAGGTGTTCATTGACTGAACTTGTGATAATATAATTGTAGTTAATGAAGCGAAAAAGAGCCAATCAGAATAACAGAATTGCATTATTTTGTTATTTTTATTTTATTATTATTATTATTACTAAAATTAATTTTTTTAAGAAAATTTTGAATATTTTCACTTTGAATGAGAAAATTAAAATGAATATTATAAAAGTAAAATGTAAGAAAAGTGCCACGGGTGACGTTTTATCACGGATTTTCATAAAATCGGCTTTTCGTGTATTTATTTGATCAAATACGAGAAAATCTGAGAAAAAGCTTCTTATTTACATATATGTATTTAAAACGCTTTTCTTTTAAAATTAAATGATGGCAAAGTCGGTGAAGAATGTTGAGAGTGATTTTACTTGGGAGGGGACGGAAGGATCAGATTTTCAAAATTAAAATCGTCACTTTAATAAGATTAAAAGCAATTTATAATTATGCTTCTTAAGTACTCATAAGCATTATCAAAAAATTTTTGCTTCATATTTCTAAGAAGCATGCTTCATATTTTCATGAAGCAATTTTAATAAGCAAGCTTCAGAGGATATTAAATAAGAAATATTTTTCAAATGGTCATTCTCTTATAAAAATATTCTTTTAAATACATTAAGCCTTGGGAAAGATAGAAGGATCTTAAGACATAAAAAGGCGTTCAAAAAGAAATTGTTCGTAAGCAAAAGGACGTAAGCAAATAAAGGAGAGTGTAAATTGTTGGGAATTAGTTAAATTGTTACGTAACAGCAGCTCTTCTTTTTTTATAAATTCTTCCTTATTTTTAAATTTAGTACATTAATAGTATAATAACTAAATTTAGAATGAATTATTAAGAACTATTTGGTAATGTTTTTGTTCTATAAAGAACCTCTGAATTAACGTCAATGCTGATGCAACACATGGGGGAGATAAGAATTTAATAAAATTAAATTTTAGAAATCAGAATTTGTAATTTTATTTAGTTAATTTTCGCAATTAAGTAAGGATCAGAATTTGTAATTCATTAATATTATAATTTATTTATTAAGTTTTCAAGTTTGTAAACTTGAAGTTTTTAGTTTAAAAAAATTATTATACAAATTAAAAATTACAAACTTAAATTATCAACAGACTTTAATTTGAACTTTCACAGAAAAATCAGAATTTGTAATTCTATGGATATGAATTACAATACATAGTTACAAATCAGAAATTGTAAATATTTATTAAATTATTACTCGGAATTTGTAATTATTTTTGGTGCAAAACTTTGAGTTTCACTTTATAAAAAATTTTTAAAATTAATAAAATTAAAGCTTTTAAAATTTAAATTTTCCTATAAATATTTAAAAATATTATTTCAAGAAAATTTAAGAATATCCAACAAAAATCCAAAGATGCTCTTCAATATTTCCTCAAATCCTTCCAAAATCCGATTTTCTTGTTTTTTATAAAATTGTTAAACGTATGTGGGAGATAAAATTACATAAAATTAATTAATAGAGAAATAGACTGTTTATTTTATAAAATATTAAAATTCCAGAAAACTTGTGGGCAATAAGTAGATTAAATAAAAATAAAGAATAGATAATTAAAATCGTAGATATTGTAGATAATTAAAATTTTAATAAGAAATTTATTAAATTAAAGGTTTTTTTTAAATTAATATAGGAAGTAAATATTTGCAGAAAATTCAGAATTTTTAAATTGTAAAAAAATCAGAATTTGTAAAAGTTAGAATTTAATAAAATAAAGTCAGAATTTGTAATTATCATAATTGTAAAATAATCACGCAATTCTCCACATAAGAACTTGTAAATCAGAATTTGTATAACCATCGTTTTCTAAATCATCAGAATTTGTAAAACTAATAATTATTTAAATCACAATTTGTAAAAAAATAAATTAGTTAAGTTGTAATTATTAAAATCAGAAATTTAAAATAAACTTAACCAACCAGAATTTTTACAATTGTAATTATTAAAATTAGAATATGTAAAATCAGAATTTGTAATTTTAGAATTTGTAATTCTTAAAAGCTTATTATTAAAATAAAAAAATAAAAATCAGCTTATTTATAATAAAAACAGAATTTGTAAAAATAATCATTTAAAATAACATCATTTTTATTAAACAATCGCCTTAACTTGCTTTTAATACAACCGGATCAGAAGAAGGTTAAATATATTTCTCTAATTCTTTTTTATTATTATTTATTCCACGCAAAGCATTTTCTGACCATCTATGTATATCCTGCGCATTACATAAATAAAAATAAATGTTGAGTTGCGATTGATGGGTAAATTTCGTGTTTTGTGCAGCAGAGTAAAAATAAGAGGAGGATTGTGAAAAGGCATTTTATTTAAGCTTACTATGAACTAAGCGTTCTTCTTTCCTCTAGATGGATTTTTTATTTCTAATTGTTTTCCCAATTATTTTTTCAATAAATACAAAAGCCCAGCAATTTAATCTCCCAAATCAACAAGCATTAGCTTGGCAACAATTTGAGTGGCATAAGCAAGAAAGAGACAATGGTATTTTTAATTTGTAATTTTTATTTGAATTTTACAATTGCGATTTTTAATTAAAACATTTATAATTTTTATTTTGTAAATTCTAAAATAAGAAAATACAAATTCTGATTTAATAATTACAAAACCTAATTAAAAATTACAATAATTAAAATTCTGATTCTAAGAGTTGTAAATTTCCAACTTAATTACAAATTCTGATTTTTAAATTTTTACAAATTCTGATTTAATAATACAAAATCGAATTAAATTACAATTGTACAAATTCTGATTCTAACAGTTGTAAATTTCCAACTTAATTACAAATTCTGATTTTTTTTTAACTTTTACAAATTCTGATTTAATAATTACAATATCTAATTAAATTACAATTGTACAAATTCTGATTTTAATAATTGAGAATTGTAATTTTATAAATGATTATTAATTAAATATTAAATTATACTATACAAAGTTTACAAATTCATTTAAATAAAGGAAATCCAGGTGATTCAACAACTTTTCGTTTAATTGACGAACTTCTTGGAATTTTTGTTCCTCCACATTCTTTTGGAAATGTGGAAAGAAATGACGATTTAATTAATAAAGAATATTCAAATAATTATTTGATGCCTAGAATGGGCACGTAGCGAAGACAATAGAGCAGAAAGAATAGAATTAGATGTTGGTAAAGATATATTGGGAAGGGAAAATTAAATTTAAAAAATTTAAATAAAATTTAAAAAAAAATTAAAAAAATTTTTAAAGTCTCCAAGTAACAGCAATAATGATAATAACCAGCCATGGGCGCATTTGGCTCGTGGAGTGATTGATTTATTTAAATCAATTGAAACTCCAACTCCCACCACTACAACTACAACCACTACACAAATGTCACTTCTTGAGAGGGTAAAAATCCAGCAAAAAAATTTTAAAAAGTTAAATTCGATTAATTAATCCCTCTAGATATTACCTAAAATATTTAACCCGTTTGGAGGTACAACGACCATGACGACAACTCCAAGCAGTACACTTCCTCCTTTGTTTCCATTCTTCGCGAGAACAACAACAACGTAGTGTCTTAACAAAAAATATTTTTTTTCTAATTTATTTAAGTGCCCAGCCTTCGTTTTTCTCCTTCCTACGTAAAGAACAGCCTAAAAGAGAAACAGAGAATGAATTATTAATGCGCCCAAATCAGCTTTTGGTGGAACCTGTTGCTCGACTTTTTGGGGTGATAATAAAATTTATTTTTTGTTCTTGAGATCTAAAAATATTAAAAAGGTTGAAAGAAAAGCTGTAGAAGAGGGTCGCGCACAGATAGACACGGGAGGTCCAAACTTTGATCGTTTTGTTGTAAGGCAAAAATCAGCTTCTGACAACCCTTTCGCTTCTATTGTTGGTGGATCTAAGTGGAATGAACGGGGAATAAAATGGGAGGATGGAAATATTCGTTTGGTGGATAAAAATGGGAATAGTCTGCTAGGCACTGAAGTTGGTGTTAATGATCGCTCTGTTGATATTCCGTTGAAAAGATGGTAAGGGAAATTAGAAATATAAGGGAAATTAATTTTTTAATTAATTTTTTAATTAATTTTTAAGCAAGAAAAAATATTTTAAAAAATTAAATTTATTTTATAATTTTTAAAGGCTGGAAATAGCCAATGGAATAGTCAACTTTCAACAAACTCAAAGAGATTATGTAACCAGAAAATAATTAATTAAATATTTTTAAATATCTCAGGAATATAAAGTAATTATAAAATAAATATATTTTTATTAAATATTTATTTAAATTTTTTGAAAAGAAATTTAGGTTGATTAATTGAAAAAAGAGAAAAATTGGTCTTCAATTTTCTTAAAAACATTCCATCTTCGATTTTGTAAATTTAGCCAGGGATAATTTGAGGAATGCCTTGGCCTTGAGGAATGCCATATCCTTGAGGAATGCCAAATCCTTGCGTACCAAGCGGAGAACCGAGCGGAGGACCATAGCCTTGAGGTCCACCATAAGGAGAAAGATATTGCTAAAATAAGAAAATTGTAAAATAATAGTGTAGTAAATAATCACTTTCCGGAAAATATAACATTTTCCGGAAATTATTAGGAAAGATATAAATGAAAAATACTAATAGCCAGTGATAATACTAATATAATAACATATTAAAGTGTTTCCGGAAATTTTTCATGAAAATAAGGGAAATTACAATGTTTTCCAGGAAGAATGTTAAAATATTTCCGGAAGATAATTATTTCCGGTTAAATTATATTTTTCTTACCTGTAGAAACGGATAGTCATTAATCATAGGGCTAGCAGCCAAAGCATACTTTTGAGCTGGTGTCAACATACCAATTATTACTGGGATATATTGGGGATATTGGGAAGCAAATTGGCCATAGGCTGGCAATAAACTAGCAACTTGTTGTGGGGGCATGCTAAATTTTGAGAAATATTTTAAGCTTAAAGGATGAGTTTTCTAAAGACCTAGCAATAATAGGCTGCAAAGCTTGTGGATTACGCATGAGAATTGAAGGATCAAATGGTAGACCTCCATAGCCTCCATAAGGACCACAAGACTAAAATAGAAAGAGTAAAATTGGATAAATGCTCATGTTTTACCTGGATTTCCAATAAATTAATAAAAATCATGAGAAGGGCAAAAATTATTTTAACTAATTTTGAAGCAGCCATTGTATATTTATAGAAAATATTTTTATTGTGATCTAACTTAAGATTGATATATTTTTTTAGATAATGACAAAAAATTATTTCCAGCCTATTTTATACGTCCTAAAGAAGCTTTGTTAAAATATTAAAAAAAAATTTGTATTGTCCTCTTTAAAGAATTAAAGGGTAAAAATTAAAAATTTATTATTTAAAAATATAACAATGCTTAAATGAATCATCGTCAATTTCTTTAGAATTTTAAGTTTAACTTTTTTAGTTTTTATAATTTTTGTATTATTACTCAAGCTATTTTGAAATCGTACAAAAACCAGTGAAAAAATTGTATTATTCGGAAAAGATTAATATTAATAATAATTCCGGAAAGATTATTGTCTATATAATTAATTAAAATTCCGGAAAATTCTCTTCCGGTTTTACTTAAAAAGAAAAACTATTATTTCCGGAAAAGTTTAATTTTAATAATAATTCCGGAAAGGATTATTTATTGTCTATAATTAATTCAAAATTCCGGAAAATTCTCTACCGGTTTCTCTTACAAGGAGAAATTGTATTATTTCCGGATTTTAATAATAAATTCACGAAAATTATTCTCCTATGAAACTGAAGCAGAAAAATCATCAGCCTTGTAATCAAAATCTTTACTTTTCAAAAAATAAATTATTAATAAATTTAAAAAATCCAAAAAATAAATTAATCAAAAATCAGTCAATTAAAATTTTAAATTTTACTTAACTTTTTTATTCTTCCAGAAATATTTGTATTTTATTTTTTCTATCAGTCTTCTTTTCCTTCATCTTCTCAATAAATTTAATATTAGCAATGCACTCTTGTTGATCCATTTGTTTTGTTAAATTAGAAAAAGAATTGGTTAAAGCACTAAACATATCAATCTAAAAAAATTAAAATTAAATTTTTTTTGCAAAAAAAAATTTAAAAACTAAAAAAAATCTGACAAAAAATTAATTAAAATTTTTTCAAAAAATTAAATAAAAATTCAAAAAAAATTTCTCAAAAATTAAAAAAATATTTTTTTAACAAAAATCCTCTCAAAAAACTCACAATATTTCTCATATTTATTGGAGTAATATTAAAATAATCGTCTTGAATATTATTCCAAGTTCTTCCCCGATTATCCCCTGCACGCATTTCATCAAATTCATCATGTTGATCTTCTCTTTCCAAAGAAAATAAAGTGGCCGATAATTGGGGTAAATAACAATTTGAATATTTTACAATAACTCCCCATTCTTGATTGCCACATTGGCCACATAACCATTTGGCACATTTTGTGAATAAATGGTCTTTCTGGGAGAGATTAAAATTTTTAATAAAATTTTTAAAAATTCCTAACCGTCGGTTTTTCACGAATATCAATTTTTGAACGTTTCCAAACTGTAGGATCACACACCACAAAAGTAGAATAAGCAATGGAACGGACATGTGTGCTTTTACAAATCAAATTATTACAAGATCGACAGCTTAGTTTGTAACTGAAAAATAAATTAAATAAAAAAAACACAAATTTATATCTTATCTCAACCCCTGTGATAAGAGGGGATGGACAGGGACAAGTGGGATAAATCGGAGATGGATATTAAAAAATCTGGGATAACTGGGAGTTGAAAATCAAAGAGCCAAAATGAACAAAATAGCTGTGATAACTGAGAGATTTGTCAAAAATGGAATGGATAACTCAGAGATTTTCAATAATTTAATTAAAAATTAACCGTCTATTATTAAGTCTAGAACGTTTTGCTTCCAATACTTTAAGTTTTCTTTCTTCAATTTTCCTTCGTTCTTCACGTTTTGCATTTATTTGATTTTTAAGGTTTGTTTCACTTTTCTCTTGTAAATCTAACAGGCAACGCATCATCTGTTAGATTTAGATAAAATTAGTCAATTAAAATTAAAAATTGGCTCAAAGGGGAGGAATGGATTTAAATTCTTGTAAATCAATTTTTTGATAATTTTCCATCTTCTGATTTTTAAAAAAAAATTCTGATAAAATCAGAACACCATCCCTCTAATAAAAACACAAACAAACCATCGCCTCCTTCTGCATATTCAAATATTCAGCCTGCTCAACTCCAGTATCCAACGCCAATAAAATAGATAAACTATTTTTCTGTCTAGCACGTCCTCTTCTTTGAATCATAGAACGTTCAGAACCAACATTATTATATTTTATAATTAAATTACAAGCAGCAATGTTTACACCTTCTTCAGCCACAGATGTTACTACTAACACTTTTACTTTACCAGAATCAAAATCTCTAATCATTATTTGTTGTTCTTGAGTAGATTGACCACCGGCTGAAAGGCTTTGGTTTGAACTGACCATATAACCAACATTCTAAAAAAATTTTTTTTTAATTTTTATTTATTAGGGCCATGAAGTTGCGTGTGTTTTTGAAGGACTTTGGACTGTCAACTTTTTCAAAAAAAAATTTGGAAAAAAAATTTTCAGGTCGTAAATATCTCGAAAAAAAATAAAATTCGATAGAAAAAATCATAAAAAAATAAAAACCTCTTTTTTATAAAATATTGGAAGTTCAGGCACTCTTTTAAGATGATCAGCAAGTTTAGAAGCTGAATTTCTAGTAGCGACAAAAATTAAACAGCGCGAATTTGGATCAGATTTGAATTGTCTTCGAAGAATCTTTTTAATAAAAAAATAATTTATTTATTTAAAAAAATTAAAAACTAACAGAATGTAATTCTTTTAGAATTTCTTTATTTTGTAATTTTTCATTTTTGACACAATCGAACAATTTTGGGTGTAAATCTGAAGAAAAAAAATTAAAAAAAAATTTTTTTTATTTAAAAAAATCATAAAAATTCAAAATTTTAAACCTTGATAATAACTAAGCAATCTTTGATTAATTAAATCAATAGGGCTAGAACCACCCGTATTTTGCTTATAATCACTCATTTTTTCTTGTAAATATTGAAAAGCATAAGAACTTGGTAATAAATCATTAATTAAAATTGAATGGAAATAGTGCTGAAAAAATAAAAGAAATTAATAAACTTTCCGGAAAATAAATAAAAGTTTTTCAAGAAAATACAAAGAAATCCGGAAAAATAAATAACATTCCGGAAAGGAAAAATAAATATTGAATGAAAGTAAACAAAATCCCGGAAAAAGATGACTTTCCGGAAAGGAAAATAAATAGTTCCGGAAAATAGAAACAAATCCAAAACAAATTAAAAACTTTACGGAAAAAATAAATAAATAGTTCCGGAAAATAAAAATAAATAAATAACCGGAAAAGAACCAGAACTACGTAACCAGAATTTTAGAAACAAATAAAAAAAATTCCGAAAATAAAAATACTCACAGATAAATGGTCGATAGATCGCACTAATAAAAATCGCATTTCAGATTCCTGAACACGTTGGGCACATTTTTTAAGAGTTCCAACAATAGTTTGATAACGAGAACTATTTGAATGTTGGGGGAATTCAATTTCTTCCTTTAATTAAATTATTTTAAAAAAATTATTTTTTTACTTTTTTTAATTTGCACAATTCAGCCAATTTAGGTAAGCGAGGCTTCATTTCATTTTCAATTTTATACATTGCACGTTCTATATAATCAAGGAAAGGGTCCTCTGCTGGACGTCTAACACGTTTAACATCTTAAAGAATTTTAAAAAAATGTTTAGAATTTCAAAAAAAATTTAAAAAAATTTTCTTACAATCAACTGGAGGCATAACATGAGATTTTAAATTATCCAATTGATGTCTAACTGTACTTATTGTTTCAGAATGCAAATTAGAGCACAAATTAAGCATATGTTCACAACAAGCTTTGATATCCAAACTTGTATCTCCAACACCCATTGAAGCTGTTAAGCCAACAATTTGTGGTTTTTCTTTTAATTTGCTCTTTTCGAGCATTTCCATAAGTACTGAAAATTAAATATTAAACAATGCCTGTATTTAAAAATAATAAAATACAAGCTTCTTTAAAGGATAAATAAAATTTCCGGAAGAGAAAAATAAATATATTTCCGGAAGAAAGAATAAATACGTAAGAAGAGAAAATAAATATTTTCCAGAATAAAGAAATTTCCGTAATAAAGCATATAAATTTTCCGGAAAAGTTTGAAATAAATAAATCTTCAGGAAAAAAAATAAATAAATACTTCCGGAAAAATAAACACATATTTCCGGATTTATACCAAAGTATACAATAATATAACAAAGTATTTAATAAACCACACTCACTTTTGTAAGGATGAAGTTTTGTCTATAAAAATACAAAAATAACAATTTAATAGTAATTTATTTGAATTTACCGCATGGTGGCATTCATCAAATATCATTAAAGTAAAATCAGCAAAATAAACACGTTCAGAACGTAAAATGCTTTCTAACATATTTCTAAAATTACAAAAAAAAAATATTTTTTTTTAATTAAAAAAAAGGTAAATAAAATACATTAATATTTGTGGTGTCATAACAACAACATCTGCAGCCAATAAACGATCAGCCCTTCCTTCAGGAATATTTTCACAACCACTAAAGCCATCAACCCAATAAGCTATATTTGGGCGATAATTGTCTTTGTAATCCATAAGAAATTGGACAAAATGAAGCGCTTGTTGATCAACAAGAGGAACTGTTGGGACGAGCATTACACACTTTAAAAGAGAAGAAATTTAGTTTTTTTTGATTTTTTTTTGGAATTTTGAAAAAATCTAAAAATAAAATAAACTCACTCTTCCAACTTTCCCCGCTCTATGTCTATTAGCCAAATGATTTTTAATTATATCCACAGCTACCAAAGTTTTTCCACTTCCTGTTGGAGCACATATTATTGTGTTTCTACCACTAAATTAAATTAAAAATTCAAAAAGATTTATTTAAAATTTATTTTTACTTATTTGCATGCAAAACCAACTCATTTTGATATGGACGCAAATCGTATTGTTCTGGTTCGTAAGAGTCAATACTTGCTGAAATTGATTTTTAAAAATTAAAAATAATAAAATTAATAGGCTTAAAAATATTTTCCCTAATTTTAAATCATTTTTAAAAATAAAAATCTTCCCAAAAAATTAATTGGGACAAAATATCCATCAAATTAAATCTGTCGAAAATTCCCAAAAAATTTTTGGTTATTTAAATAGACATACTTTTGTTGATTAAAAATTAATTTAAAAATAAAAGAAAAACAAACTTTCTCTATTCTTCAAATAATTAATTTGATCTCTAGGTTCAGTAACTTCTTCTTCATCACCAATTAAATATTCAAGCAATTCTGGTTTCATAATTCCTGCTGTAACCATTTTCTTAGCTTTCCATTTGTCTAAAAAGTTTAAAATTGTTCACTCTTTATTTAATATTCCGGAAAGTTTATATTTATTTTCCGTAAATATTATATTTATTCTTTTTCCGGAAAGTCTATATTTATTTTCCGGAAAAGTATGTATTTCCTTTCCGGAAAATATTTACCTATTTTCTTATTAAAAACTTTTCCGGAAAATATTTATATTATTATGTTGGGAAATGTTTATATTTCGTTTCCGGAAAATATTTATTTTTACATTCTAACGTATTTCTTCCGGTATTTTATTTTTCCAGAAATATTTAGATAAAATAGGAAGATTTAAGAGATAACCTCAAGTCCAATGACTTGAGAAATTAAAAAATAAAAAACCTAAAGAATCAATATAATTTGGATCAATCAAACGAGCAAAAAATCGGCAATCTCCATGACTTAACAAAGATTCAATAAATTCATAGTACCAATCCTTAAGAGGACAAATTAAAAAATACATTTTTAAAGAATTTAGAAAATACTCCAAGTTCAAGCGTCGAATTCTCTATATCAGAGCAATGAGCCAATCCTCGAATAAAAAGACATGCAGCGGCTTCAACTTCTAGAAAAAAAATTATTTTAAAGAAAGAATATAAGAATTAAATAAAAAATATAAAGAAAACCTCTCTTTGCCTGATTTTCAGGGACATAAAGTAATTCAACTCTCTTCAATAAATTCTCATAATCAACAATTCCTTTATTTTTAAACCATTTAAGAATATGCTTCGGTTCTAGCACAGAACGTATTCTATCCACTTTAAAAGGGTCATCACCAGCATAAAGTTGTGAATAAAATTGAGTAGAGATTAAATTGTTCAAGTGAAGCTCAGCAAAAGATTGAGGATCATCTTAAAATTTAAATTTAAAAAAAATTAAAAAAAACGAGAAAATTATAGAGGCTAATGATAATTCCGGATATATATTTTAGTATATTTCCGGAAAGTGTAAATATCTCGTATATATTTTTTCCGGAAAGTTTACCTATATTGCTTTTTTCCGGAATATGTTTGTATCTTAAATAAAGTCTATTTTCAGGAAAGTATTAATTTCCGGAAAGTTTTTAATTTCTTGTATTTTCCGGAACTTTTTATATTTTATTTATGTAAAGATATATATATATTTTTCCGGTTTTTTGTATTTCATTAAATAGCTATATTGCTTTTCCGGAAAGTTTATTAAATTCTTATATTAATTAAGTTAAATAGAAACCTTCTCTACAACGACTAATAATAGCAAGTAAACAAGGCAGAGCATCAGGATCAGTTGAATGAGAAATATATTTAAATAAATCAGATTTGACAATAACAAAAGCCTCTGCGTTTGCCCGATCTAATTCCTTTCCAATAGCTATAGCTTTGTCCCTTTCTATATCTAACCATTCATGAACTTGTTGTATTTTGTCAGCTTAAAAAAATTCAAAAATAATTTTTAATAAAATAAAAAGTTTTTAGGAAAAGAAGTTGGCGCCAAGAGCAAAATCTTTTAAAATCCATAACTTTTTTCATAGTCAACCAATCCGAACAATTTTTATACCATTCGAAAACTCAGAAATTGGAGATTATTTTTTCTAGAGCGATCAATCATATCCAATAATCACAAAAAATTCTACAATCGAAAAAATGGTAAATCACGATTACTCTTGTTTAACGGGCTCTAATTTTTTAAGAACTAATTGAATAAAATCGGGCTCTTTAAGAAAAATAGTCCTCAAATCCAGAGCTTTTGAATGATACAAAAATCGATCGGATTAGTTGAAAAATGGAAAAGTTAAAATTTAAAAAAAGCCATGGCGCCTGTCAGAGGCTGAAAAGCCCAAGTTTGCAAACATGAAAAAAAAAGTTTCTTCACAAACTTAAAGAAACTAGCTTTAAAAAATCAAAATAAAAACCTGCGAAACGTTTAACAATCAGGCTTAAATCGTCTCCAACGTGTTTAACAAATTCATTAACAAATAGCCTAATATGAGATTCAACATTGATTGCATGTTTTCGCAAATCAGCCATCCAACGGTTTAAAAGTATTGTCTCATTAGCTGTAGGTGTTGCTGTTGTCAAAGTAGGGAATTTAGCTGAAAAATAAATTTTTTAATTAAAAGGAGAAAATAATTAATTTTTAACTTACTTTTAATTTTCATCTGAAGCATTTCCAAGCCAAATTTGACGGCTAATTAAATTTAATAAAAAAGAATTAAATTTCTCTAAAAAATAAAAAATAAATTAAAACAAAGAAAATTTTGGCATTTTGTTATATTTTGTTGAATTTGGTGTTATGAAAAATTGATGTTTTGTTGATTGATTTTTTGTAGCGTTACTAAACGAAGAATCTAGTCGTCTCGCAGTGATGAAAAATTTTCTTCATCATACTCCTCTCTCTTTTCTCTTTCCCGTTCTCTTGTTTTTCCACAGTCTTTCCACCCTAAAGCTGATTTTTCTAAATTTCACGAAAAATCTCGAGAAATCCACCAACTTTCTTTCAATTTTTTTAAAATTTTTTAAAGATTATCAACAAAAATCAGAATTTATATTATTTATTGGCCTTACACTTGGAATTTCTATTAAAAGCTTCTATACCTGATTTAATTACTGGTTAATTTAATTAATTTAGTTTAAATATGTATATTTTTTTAGAATAAATATAATCAAATTACATCAATTCTTTCAACAAATTATAATTAAATTATTGTTAAGAGATTAAAAAACGTAAGGATTTGAGGTTTTTTAATAAATTAAATAAATTACATTTAAAAATTTTTCCGAATAAATCCAATTTTAATAATTTTTCAGAAAATGCCTTTTATGAATGGATTAAATAATTTAAAAAAGTGAGGGAATATGCAAAAAGATCTAAAAAAGAAAAGGCGAAGAAAAAAGCGGAACTTAGATGGCAAAAATTAGGTTTTCTTATTTATTTTAAATTAAAAAATATAGAATTAGAACAAAGCACTTCAGCAAATATTGAATGTGAAGGTTATTTTAATTATAAATTTTCAAATTTTAATTTCAATAATTTTAAGTAATTGCACCTCAACAAAATGTCCAAAAAATTAAAAAATTTTTGCCACCAGAAACAAAACTTGACATCTTCAAATGCCTCAACTTCAACATTTTGAATAAAATTGCAAAATCAAGCCGCCATCTATATGAATTTATGAAAACATACAAAAACAATTTGCCAAAGGAAGCTTATGAAGTAGTAAAATTGATTGTTTTTAAATGTAGTAAGTAATTTTTTATCTGGTTTATGACATCTCTTAAGAATGTAGGCGTCCCACATTTTATTTTATTTGGTTTTCAAACTTGTCCTTGGGTTCCATAAATTTTTTTGAGGTCGGGACCTAGACCAGTTTTTGAAAAATATTTTTTTATATTTTTATAGATGTTGAAACTATTGAAATGGAAGATTTAAATGTTGATTTTATTTTGTGTGAAGAAATGGAATTTAAGGTAAAACTGACAATACGTTCATTTTTTCAATTTTAACTTAATTTTTCAGTGGAAAGAAGCAATAAATAAAAAAATTCCAACTTACCTCAACAATGATTCAAAATTTCTTGACGATGAACAAACCAGTAAGGAGAGGTTTAATCAACATTATAATTTTGCAACAAATGAAAGTGCAAATTTGTTTCTTGTACCAAAACCAACAGGTTTCATTTTTATCTTTATGGTTAACTTAACAATATTGAGTTTGGCCCAGTTTTTACGGATACGGAGTTGGGAAAATTTTGGAATAAGAGTGTTTTCAAAATTTCCCTAGGGAGGGTTCTTGACAATTTCCGATTTTTATGGAATAATTTTATATACCCAGCTTTTTATTTTTTATCAGATTTTTTTCCAGTAATTCTATAAATTAAAAATTTTTAAAAATTATTTTTTAGATAGCACAGGACATAAAATTCTTTCTTTAAAAATAAAACGTTATCCAAAAACAACAAAAGAATTGTTTATTATTCGTTACTGGCTTAAGCGTCTTTCACATTGCATCATTGAGAATATCAGAATAGATCAAGCTGTATTCAATCCGGAAATAATTGATATCCTTTTTGACGGATCTCCAACTTTTAAATTACACACAACAAATATCCACTTACTTGGCTACTGTCATTCTCCAAAAAAATATGAATTTTTGTATCATCATGTGGTTGTACATGGACCTAAAGGAATTCATTGTGATTATTATAATAGGAAAATTAAAGGAGAGATGATGAAAGAAGAAGAACGTAATTATTCTCATGGTTATTTTTATATACTTGGAACTGAATTTGGTAAAGTTGTGGAATATGAATTTTTTGAGATAGATAATCCTAAATTTAGCGTCACGTTACATTTATTGTTTTCCATTAGTTCTAAAATAGTCAAAGATGTAAATTTTAATAGTAATATGTTATATTAATTTATTTTGTTATAATATTGACTTGTTTGTGATAAAAATTGTTTCAAATTTTTATAAATATTTAAATTCTTAAAAATGATTTACATTCGAATATGGATGAGAAATTTTTTTTCCTTAAATTTTTGATTTAAATTATTTATCTCATTTATTTTTAAAGAAATATGCTGTTCGCGGACCTAATGTCATTAGAGCGTTGAATTGGAAAAGAAATTAAAGAAAAAAAATTTTTTCTTATTAAAAAAATGAGAGAAAATTTTTTAAAAATTCTTCAAAATTTAGTTAAGAAAATTCTGTTGTTCCAATCATTGAAGAACCTCCACTCTTAATTCCTCCCTAAACATAGACCACCATCATCTGCAGCAAAAGGACTGGAAACGTTTGAACAGAAATGAGAAGTTTCCCAAAGACTGGTGCTGCTCCAAATATTGAAGATTTCACTGGGGGCAGCGGCGAAAGGAGACTTGTTTTTGCTGTTTAAAAGAGAATAACTGCGGAAGTTCACAAGACTTTTCAGTCACTTTTGTTTGATTAAATGTAGATTTTGGTGTTTCTGGTGTTTTAATTTTTTGAAGCTTTGTTGGAGGTTTTGTTGGTGTCTTTTTAGCTTAAGAATTAAAAAAGTCTCAAAAATCTTCAAAAAAATTAAAAAACCTTTTGATGGCGTTAAAGCCATAAAATCGGGTGATTGTACACCAATAGAAACTAATTGTGGTTTTGGCTTTAAACTTTCCAAAAGAACGTTTTTCAGCTTGAGTTTTTCCGTTTCAGTGGTTTGTGGCACGTATAGGTTGTCTTTAGCTTTAGGAAGAGAAGGGCGAATTGGTTGAACAAGACGGATACCATTACCTTCCAAAGGCATTTTGTATTGATTGAGGTCCTAAAGAGTCAAAATTAAATTAGTTTAAAGAAAAAAATTTTTTAGATCAGAAAGTCCGCAAGTTCAAATTGCGGACTTTCTGAAAATAAAATCTTTTTTTTTTTTCAAGAATCTTGTCCTACTAGGGCATATTAAACGTCAAAAGTACTAAATAGTTTCTTTAAATCAAAAAAATAAAATAATAATTTTTAGAGGGTTAAGTGGAATTAAGACCCAAGAAAAAAAAAAGAAAAAAATATTTTTTAATTTCCCAAGGTATTAGAAAGATTAAAATTAAAAAAATAAAATAAACAAACCGTCATATAATTGAACAAATTTTGTCTAAAATTAGCCGAATTATTATTGTCCACCTTCACCCTCCCATCATTTTTATTTTCATAAATATTTAATTGTTCCAATTTAAGCACACAAAAAGAGGAAACATCTTCAGAATTTTTAAGAGAAGGAATATTTTTGTCAGATTTTTTATTTAATTTTTTTTTGATTCGTGAAGCTCGATTTGTGTCCGAATTTGACGAATTCTGGTCTCCAATTTTGTGCACATTTTGGAAATGTTGTCGTTGGTACGTATGAGTTGGTGTTGTTCAAGTGGTGTTAAAACGTCGTTTTGAAGTAAAGAAGATGAGCTAAAGGTTAAAAAAACAGAAATCAGAGAGATTGGGAAGTCAACAGAAAAAATCCGCAAAAATTATGATATTTGCGGACAACAAGTTGAAGACGTACACTCACAAATTTACTGATAGAAATTCAACTTTTCAACATAAAAATAAATAATAAAAGCCAAAATCAGTTAAAATGACCAAAAAATCAAGTCCTATCCGCTAAAAAAGTCTCAAAAAATTGCAGATTAAATTTTGCTGATTTTTCCCAAAAATTAAAATTTTAAACAAACCTTTGCAATAAATTGCTAAATTCCAAATGTTTGTCTAAATTGTCCAAGTCGTTATTTGCACGTTCAAAATCATTTAACGACTTCTCTAATGGTCTTCAACAAGTTCAAGACGTTTTTGCTGGAAATTTCAAAAAAAAATTTTTAGGACCAAATTTGCGAATTTTAGTACAAAGGTCAGAAAAACAAAAAATCAAGAAAAATTTAAAATTCAATTAAAAATTCTTTACCATATCAAAAGACGAGCAAATCGGCTTTATTCCTTTCGTAGTCTTTCCAGATCCATCGCCCCATTCAGAAAAACACAATTTAAGTTGATTTAAGTTTTCTGCGCTCGTTTTGATTGCATCACATAATTCAACAAGTTGTCGACCTTTTTGGCGCAGACCATTAAGTAAATCGTTGCAAACTTTGCCCGATTGTTGTTTGTCGAAATTGTCTGAAATTTATGGGTAAAAAAGGAAAGAATAAATTTAAAAAGATGCGGACATGTTTTACGGACAAACGAGATCGAGCTGAATTTGGATCTCCAGACTTTGATGTTCGTGTAAATCGGACTTTCTAGTAAAAATCTAAGGCCTGTGTTAATTTTGTATCCAGAGTCTAGGCACAGACAATTAAAAAGATTAAGGGATATTTCAGATTCTGGATATTTACCTGGGTCAAGGTCAAGAATCTGTTAAAGGTCGGTAAAAAAAATTAAGCTCAAGGATCAGGATCAAAGTTTCTAAAAACCTCGATCTCTTGTGCTATGGATTGACCCCAAAAATAAAAAAAACCTAAATCTGCTGAACGAATGCGTGTTTCAATATCACATCTAATCTGACATAATTGTTGTTCAATAAATTTAACATGTTCATTTCTAATTTTTGTATATTCCGCAATTGTAGCAAATAAAGATTGATTTAAAGCCTCAAGTTGTTGTTTTTGTTCTGCTTCGTTATCATCTTCCCGGTTTTGTTCTAATTGTAAACTTTCTCTCATTTTTAATGTAGACTTTGATAGACTTAAAAGAAAACATTAAAAAAATAAAAAATCGAAATTTTAAAATAAGTTAAAAAACTTTTAGAGAAAGAATTCCAGTAGTCAGAAAGAACGCTAATTTCTCTCTTATTTTAGTCTGGCGAATATATGGCCTGTTAATGAGCTTAGTGTTAAATAGAGAAAAAGAAAAGGAAGAAATAGTATGTTATTTTTAGAGGTTTTCGACAAAAGATAGAAGTATTTGAACTTTTAAGTAAAGACGTTTCGGTGCCAAAAATTCTATTGTGATTAATTGGATACTGTAATTAAATAAATTATTTTTGTGTTTCTTTTTTTAAATTTTAATGTGTTTATCTTGTGTTTTCTTGTGTTTAGTTTAATTTTGATGAATTCTGGACTTGTTTTTATATATATTTGAAAAATCAAATCTAAACTATCTTGAACATAAATAGGCAAATTTTTAAACTTATCCGTTTAATCCAATTTTGGTATCATTGGATAGAGCTCGTTGAGTCGAGTCGAACGAGGTATCATTTTGATACGTTTCGTTAATTTTAAAAAAAACTGTTTAAATGCAGGCGCAAAATTACTTAAATAGCTATTTAAAAAATTTTTGGTTTTAAAACTTCTAGGCCCTATAAATCCGTTTCTAAACGATAAAATTTCTTTATTTTTTCTGTCAATACAGGTCTATATCTTATCTAAAATCTCCTAAATTTTCAAAGAAATTTTAGCATTTTTGGCAGAGATATTGCCTTTTGAGTCAGAGGACTCTGAAGTTTCAATGAAAATTTTTGCATTGTAAACTTCTAGGCCCTATAAATCCGTTTCTAAACGATAAAATTTCTTTATTTTTTCTGTCAATACAGGTCTATATCTTATCTAAAATCTCCTAAATTTTCAAAGAAATTTTAGCATTTTTGGCAGAGATATTGCCTTTTGAGTCAGAGGACTCTGAAGTTTCAATGAAGATTTATGCATTGAAAAACTCTAGGCCCTATAAATCCGTTTCTAAACGATAAAATTTCTTTATTTTTTCTGTCAATACAGGTCTATATCTTATCTAAAATCTCCTAAATTTTCAAAGAAATTTTAGCATTTTTGGCAGAGATATTGCCTTTTGAGTCAGAGGACTCTGAAGTTTCAATGAAAATTTATGCATTGAAAAACTCTAGGCCCTATAAATCCGTTTCTAAACGATAAAATTTCTTTATTTTTTCTGACAATATAGGCCTATATCTTATCTAAAATCTCCCAAATTTTCAAAGAAATTTTAGCATTTTTGGCAGAGATATTGCCTTTTGAGTCAGAGGACTCTGAAGTTTCAATGAAGATTTATGCATTGAAAAACTCTAGGCCCTATAAATCCGTTTCTAAACGATAAAATTTCTTTATTTTTTCTGTCAATACAGGCCTATATCTTATCTAAAATCTCCTAAATTTTCAAAGAAATTTTAGCATTTTTGGCAGAGATATTGCCTTTTGAGTCAGAGGACTCTGAAGTTTCAATGAAAATTTATGCATTGAAAAACTCTAGGCCCTATAAATCCGTTTCTAAACGATAAAATTTCTTTATTTTTTCTGACAATATAGGCCTATATCTTATCTAAAATCTCCTAAATTTTCAAAGAAATTTTAGCATTTTTGGCAGAGATATTGCCTTTTGAGTCAGAGGACTCTGAAGTTTCAATGAAGATTTATGCATTGAAAAGCTCTAGGCCCTATAAATCCGTTTCTAAACGATAAAATTTCTTTATTTTTTCTGACAATATAGGCCTATATCTTATCTAAAATCTCCTAAATTTTCAAAGAAATTTTAGCATTTTTGGCAGAGATATTGCCTTTTGAGTCAGAGGACTCTGAAGTTTCAATGAAAATTTTTGCATTGTAAACTTCTAGGCCCTATAAATCCGTTTCTAAACGATAAAATTTCTTTATTTTTTCTGACAATATAGGCCTATATCTTATCTAAAATCTCCTAAATTTTCAAAGAAATTTTAGCATTTTTGGCAGAGATATTGCCTTTTGAGTCAGAGGACTCTGAAGTTTCAATGACAATTTTTGCATCGCTAACTTCTAGGCCCTATAAATCCGTTTCTAAACGATAAAATTCTTTATAATTTCTGACAATATAGGGCTATATCTTATCTAAA
>ABLG01000566.1:0-72709 GCA_000172435.1 Meloidogyne hapla
TATATTAAATAAAATGAAAATTAGTCTTCTTAAAAGATTCAATGTTAGGAGAGCTGGAAGTAGAAATTGTAGAAGAAATATAGAAGTATCAGATCCAATTGAGGGTTTTTAACATTTGTTTTTGAATTTAATTTGGTTGTTCTTTTTGTGTATAGAAGGAATTTTTAAAAGTTCAAAAGAAGATATTGAAGGAGACTTTGATGGATAAAAAATTTTTACATTAGTTTTTGGTGCAGTTAAAACTTGAGGCATTTTTTTGTCAAAAATGGGAGGATCTGGAGCTTTAGGAAATAATGCAAAAGCTGTAGAAATTGAAGGCTTCTTTGCCCATTTAAATTTAAGAGGGGGAGGAGTTGCTGACATTGATTTGATAGAAGAATTTGATCATCTTTAGAAGAATTAGTTCCCGTGACTTCTTCAGAATTCTTTTCACCATTTGCCGACAGATACTCCTTCATTTCATTTCCCAACTTCTTTTCAGCCTTTGCCAAGTAGTCCATTTTTAAATATTGTTATTACAAAGATGAGCTACTGTAGATAATGATAGCAATAAAAAATATGTATCTACAAAATATATATTTTAAGATTATTTTTATAGAATTTTACAGAAATTTGCGGCAATGGTTATATTATTGCATAAATAATTATAGAAACCGGAAAGGAAAATAAATCCGGAAAATTACAAAAATTTCTATTATTTCTGTTTAAAATTGTTTTTACATAAAAATTTAAATAAACATTAAAAAAATTTTTGTTTAATTTATTTAAAAAGGGAATGTAATAAGAGCTGATTGACATTTCTTCATTTCTAAACTTTAATATTCATCTGATAAAAAAGAATATATATTGTAATAATAATAAAGTGTTTTTTTTCTCGGTTTTTTTAGAAATAATTTTATTTCTGCAATTGTTGGGGGTTACATTAGTGGTTGTCAGTAACAACTTAAGGACTAATAAATATTTAATATTTATTTCTTATAAAGATGTAATATTTATTCTTCCTTCGTTAATTTAAGGAAAATTTCCCAGATATGTATATAATTTTATTTTATTTCATTTAATTGTAATATATGATTTCATTTAATTGTTTAAATCCCCCTATATGCTAAAACTTACTCTACAATTCACTAACTGTCACAATATTTTGAATATTTTCTATAGTGGATTTTTAAGCATTTTTCTTGTGTAAATTGAAACCTTTCATGTAGGACTCATATTATATCAATTCTTGACTGTGGCTAGGGGTGTATATGATAAAAGTTTATCTTTATTAGAGATGATTTATATATTCTTGATATTGACTCTTGGCAATTTTGCAATTTGCGATTCAAAGGCTCATATCAACAATTATCAACTGAATGAACATACAGAAGAAAATGACGGTAAATTTATTTTATAAAAATTCAGAAGGAAGAAATCTTGATCTAAGGGATAAATGTACCTCCATAAATGGATGTTTGGTTGGTCACACCTAGATATGTCCCATTTAAACCAAGATTGAGGTTCAATAATTTAAGAATCTTTTGGAAATTTTGAATAAAATAAGATATATATTTTATATTTATGATATCTTAAGTAATCAATGAAGTACATAAATATGCAATAATATTTTCCAACATGGCTGCACCAATGTCAGACTGGCTTGAACACATGAATTATGCATCACAAAAAACGCTTGATTTAATGCGCCTTTCTGGACCAGTTGGTGCGCTCGTCGCCGCTGGTGTCAGCACCGTTCTTTCTGTAACTTTTTTCTTATAATGTATAATTACCGTATTTAATCTAATGAGTTTCTATTACATAACGATTCTCTAATACATTTGAAGTGGTAGAAAATTAAAACGAAATGTCTTTATATTAGAATAAATACGGTATGTAAAAAGAGGAAAAGGAAACGATTAAATTTTCATTAAAAAATAATTTCAAGAGATTTTTATATATCGTATTAGTTAGAAGCCTCGTTTATAATGTAAATTACTAATTCATTTTTATTTAAGCCAGAATCAAAGGAGTATGCAGCTTTAAAAAAACTGAATGAAGATATGAAACGCGGATTTAATAAAGTTGAAGTTCGCCTGCAGTCAATTCAAGCTAAAGTCTTTGAGAAAATAGATGCATCTAAATATTATTCTGTATGATTTTCCTATTGTAAATAGTTTTTTGAATTAGACAAATTCTCCTAAATTGTATTACGGGGCATTTTTTAATAAGGCCGAGGTTATTTGAATGAAAATCGTAAAGAAAATTTTTGTCAAATTTGACTTATGAAAAAGACTAGATTTAATGGTTTTCAAATTTAGCATGTTACTTCGAGTATTGTTGGCCTCGAATCTATTGTTGACCTTGCTACTAATCCAATATATAGTGGGCATAAACGCATTAAAAGAAACCTAATCGGTGCATGCTTGAGTGTTACTGGTCCAAAAGGAATTTTAGCGGTTTGTTTCTCTTATTTTACTAAATGAGTCGAATGATAACGAAAATTTAAAAGGGGATCAAGCTAATTTTTGGAGTGAATTAGATTAGTTCCTATAATTAATGTCCTATAATCTACTTAATTTTCCTACAATTTTCCAAATATTTAATTTTAATATGAGCATGTTTTATTAAATTTTATAATCTAGCAAATTAATCAACTAACAACTAAAACCTGTCAACCACCGACTAGAAGAATGGAAAAATTGCATGCAAATGGAATAAAATTATTTTTGTCTATAGAAAAATATTTGAACATTTCAAAAGGATCAACTAAACGAGATTATCTGAAGTATTACATACCTGCGAAGAATGGTGTGATTTTATTAATTAAATGGGGGAATTGAATCGCATGGGTGTTAGGTTAATATTTTTTAGCCTTTGTTGATGGCAAATACTTTCTACAATATGCAATAGCAATGAACAGGTTGGAGTGGCTTAGAAAAGGTAACTTTATCAAAAAATTATTATTAATTTAAATATTATTTAATCAAATTATGTATATTATAGAAGTTGATCATCTTTTTGTTCAAAATAGATCAGTTAGTTTGTATGAATTTTCAAGTAAAATCCGAGAAGCGACACCAAGAAATGCTGAACAGTAAGCATCTATTTTTGAGAAATTAAATGGGTTATGTCGGTCCTTGCTCAAATTAGTTCTGAGACTTAAAGTAGTTTAACTTGGACTAACGGCAAGAGCCCTGTATTATCCCGTCCCTGTAAAATGTGGAAAACACTAACTATCTATTATATAATATATCTATAAGTATTAATATTTAAATATTGAGCAGATGTATATTGGAATCAACTTTAACGGCGAATGAAGATGAAACACATGCAATTCATGTTATTGCTGAGCAGATAACTATGGACATAACAAAAATTGTATGGAATAACAGCTAAATCGTAATAGTAAAGATATTTTAAGCTCCATCTTACTGTAATTTGTGCGAATGCTTCATTTTCAACTAAGGCAGAAATGGAAGAATTCAAAAACACAACAAGATTAAGCGCTGTTGAAATTTTTAAGTTCATGTCAAACTGGATTGCTAAAAAGCTGGTGAGCATATGTTTAAGGGGTTTTTAGGGTTTAAAGTTGTTTTGTGCAATGAGATATCCTTTTATTCCAATTATTTAAAAAATGTTTCTAAACTTAAATAAATTGACATACTGATAACTTATCTAATGTTTCTATTGGATATTAATCAACTTAACTTAAAGGAATTTCAATGGCCGTCAATACAGATGGAATACGCCTTAAACGCTATTGGAGACGATGAAGTGGAAATACCAGAATATAACAAAACTGCTGAAATAATTGCGAACGAATTGATTAAGAGAGGTCATCCAAAGTAAGTGAGGGTCATGGATCAAACTTTTGGTGAGGTAGCGCTAAAGGGGTCTAGGAGTTTTGCGAGTAATGAAATGTTGGTGTCTCAATATTAAGGCTAACAAGGATATTACTAAAAAATTTAGAAATTAAAAATATTTTATTTATTAAAAATAAGTTGGATCATATCCATTAACCAAAACAGAACAACATCCTCTAGAATCATTCTTCATTCTCCCTTGGTTGGTGACATTTTTGTAGATTCTGTTGTGCCTGCTAAAGCATAGGGTGATGTGATGAATGTCGGCTAGTCATTGTTGAGGAGTTGTTGCTGTACCTCAAATTGGGGAATTAAACTACCAATACCATCAGCAGGAACTAAAAAATAATTTTTTAATATTTAAAAATAAAAACAATAGTAAAAACCAAAATGCACCTATAAAGTTTCTTTTCCTAGAAAGTATCAAACCTTGAACCTCAAAACCAAGAAGACTACACCCAAACCACTAAACCAAGAATGTAACTATCAATAAGCATTTTAATTTAAATATGGCTCAATTATTCTATATAAAAAGGGAAAACAGAACTGATCACTTAGTTTAATGTCAAAGATTTCCTACCAGCTGTGAAATTAAAATTTTTAGTTCTAAAACAAGTTCTAAAACTAAAAAAATTTTTAAATATTAAAAACAAACATTAAACGAAAAATTCTCAATTAAAGAAAAATATAAGGTTAAATTTTTAAGGAAGGAATCCCGTCGTTTTCTCTCGATGGAAGTGGATAGTTTTATCTGGATAGAGAGATAAATCTTAACTTCTAAAAATTTCAAATTTAAACTCCTCTCGAGTTATCATTCTGTCGATGTAAGCCATAGTATTTGAAGGAAATGCCAACAATCTTTGCTAATATATAGCTCAAATTTTTGTGTTCAAATTTCAAAGAAGGTTCACAAACAAACGAAGATTTCTTCTCTTCTAGAGATTCGTTTCATCTCGCAATTTTCTAATCATATTGTCCTTCTCATCATTTGCTCCTTGAAATTGTTGAACTGCTTAAATATAAAAAAATAATTTTTCAAATTTTAATAAATATTTGAAAACCTGTCATTCCTCTCGTTTTCGTAGCCTTCTACCACCTTTTATTGACTGTCTTCATGGCATTGTTGACTATTAGTGTCGGTTTACTATTAACAAGACTTAAAGGTGGGACAAACACAGAGGCTAAAAATAGGGAAAATAATATTAATGTAAATGGTAACGTAATACAAAAACCAGAAGTGTAAATAGATTTTGTGCAGCTGTGGTGGCAGTAGACGAACAAAATAAATTATTTTGATGTTCGCGACGGTGCTAAAGCCAATCTAAAAATAAAATTTATCAGAAAATCAACAAGTTAAGAGTAGAGACGAGGAGAGTCAAAAAAGTATCTTTCCCGAGTATGGAAAGTTTCCATGCCATTCTTACAGGCAGGGAAAGAATTGGGAAAGGATAATTAATTAAACCCTATAATTACGGGAAGCCAAGCTTAGATTCTCAGTTACCCTATTAATAAATATTTTCAGATATCACTACCATGTCATTGTAAGTTCCAATTTCGAGGGAGAGCAATGATACTATGGACCTGTATGCATACAAAATAATTGTAACGGAACCGTGAATTTTCGTTCCATAAATGTTGCTACGTTCCGACAAGAAATACAGCCGATAATGGAGGCGAAAGTAGCACAAAAATGGGCTATTGAGTGGGGACCAAATATTACTTCTATAATAGAGTATGTATGAATTCATTTTAAACTTATTTCTTTAATTTAATCCTTTTTTGATTGATGAGATGCCATAGGGAAATTAAATGAATTTGAGGGAGGAAGAAAGTCTGACCAAAACGAGTCTTTAAGAAGGAAAAAAGGAGGGGGGGGGGTACAAACTTGAATATTACCGGATCTTTACTTAGGAAGGGTCTATCTTTTACTCAATACATAACCGTAATTGTTTTTAATATTTAGACAAAAATTTAGGGGAGAAGTTGGAATATATAGCCTCCGCATGCTTGCTCAAATAATTGCCGGCGAAATACATGGAATAATCCAGCCAACTGCGTTCAAAGGATATCTGATAATACACAATTCGGCATTTACATGGAAATCGAGTGAAATATACTTTGGCATCTTCTCACAATCTGTAGAAATGTTAGAGGCTTGCACAAAATTAGAATATAACACAAATCCTTTTTTTGCCTTCGCTCATCGGTACAATTTATTCCTATTTATGTAATTCTCGTTGTGCCTGAAGTTTTTTCACAACTGTTCAAACAAATGAAAATGTTCAAATAATTGACATTTTACTCTAAATTCTGATAATTATGAACTTAATGACTCCCGTTTTTTTCCTTTGATCCTTTTAAAAGACAAAATAGAAACCTTTAAAACCATCTTCTTTTGCTCCTTTATATGTTTCTACAGCTTCTTTAGCCTCATCTTCAGAATAAGAAGCAATATCTCTAGAAATCAATTCATAGCCAGGTTTCACAGCCAGGAACTTTATTTCATCTTGTTTATGTGTTTTTGGACTTTCACTGGTTGCGCTGTTTCGAACGATTAATGCAAGCTTATCTCAATTCTTTTATTCGAAGAGCAACTCGATTTTGAATTCTATAAAAAACGGGATGTATACAAAATAATAAACAAAAACCTATTTCCACGTTCACGTCAAATAAGTTATGGATCAATTCTTTCAGGTAGAGGTAATGAAGTTGTACGATTTGTGGTCCTTTGTTGATGAATTGCCAATATTTTGCTTAAATTATAAGTAAGCTTCTCGTCATTAAGAAGCACATAAGGATATTCATATGGAAGTGGAGGAGCATTAGAATAAGTCTTTTATCATTCGTTTGGTTAAGCAATTGTCTTGGTAATGGTTAATTTCTAGCAAGCATTTTATAAGCTGCTATTTGTGCATTTAATTGAAACATTATTTCTGAGGGAAATATTTGAACCTTGATTTTGCTGTTGAAACGATTCTGACATTCTTGAATCTCCAGTGTCTTTATTTAGAAGGTTCTATTTTTCTACATTGAAATGTTTAAGGGTTCCCTAACGTTTCGTCACTGAACTTTTCGTCACCGAACCTTTCGTCAAAACCTTTCGTCACTGAACCTTCCGTCACCAAACCATTCGTCACTGAACCTTTCGACACAATAAAAATGTGCATTTCGCCGAATAGACAGCTCACCGCCGAAAACTGTCTGGTATATTTCACCGTTACTACAATTCACTGACAAGGTGAACTAATAATTTCTGTAACTTAATTATATCTGCTACCTTATCTAATTTAGGTAATAGTATAGTTTAGACCCCTTTTTTTCCTCTATTTTTCTAGTCTCAAATAGGCTAACGCATCAACTGGCCATAGGTTCCGAAATGCGGAAGTATCGCATAAAACCCAAAATTAGCTTGATAACGATGTAATAGTGGGAAGGAAAAATAGATCCTTTTTGACAATTTTGAGACTAGAAAAATAGAGAAAAAAGTGGTCTAAACTAGACTATTACCCTAATTTATGTAATCAACCTCTGTAAGTACAACATTTAAGACCAAAAAATCCAATTACTCTAAATTTTACTTCAATTTTCATTCCTTGGGTATAATTAAGTCTAATTTATTAAAGTTTAACAATGGTGACCAATGGTTCAGTGACGAATGGTTTGGTGACGGAAGGTTCAGTGAAGGTTTTGACGAAAGGTTCGGTGACGAAAAGTTCAGTGACGAAACGTTCGGCCACCATGTTTAAGTAATAAAATGTGGGCAACGGTACACGACAGTTGGGCGCGGCCGATTGGGCGCGAGGACAGTTGGGCGCGAGACAGTTGGGCGCCATAGGTTAATTTTTTAAATTATGAAAAAATAAAAAGAAAAATTTATAAAAAATAAATATCAATTTTATTAAGTCACCGAATCAAAAATGTATCAAAAAAATTAAAGAAGTAATCACCGAATTAATAAAAGAGGATTAAAATTGAGGAAAATAGAAAAAATAATTTAAGGGTTCATTCTGTAATTCCTCGAAATTCCTTTTAAGTATTCAATTATTTGCCGGTTCTGATTGTAGTTGTGATCATTGTTGTTTGGCCGATAATTTTGAACCTTGGCTAGAATCCTCGCATCCGCTTCACGATATTTTCTTCGTTTTGGAGATTCGTAACAGCAGATTCGAAATCAATCGAAAAGGAAGTTGGGTTGAAAGTCGGCCAACTTGCACGTAACATGTTGAACATTCGCTCGTATGTTGCTTGAGTTTTACAAGTTAAAAGAGCATGACACACAGGGAACACCCACCGATCTCGCCTATAATTAAATTAAAATCTATTTATTCATAAAATATAAAATAAACCTGGCCAAAATTACATATATTTGGTAGAATAAGGGAGGACTTAGACTGAATGTCCCATCACCATAACAATGTTCCATCAAAAAGGACCAATCTCTATTCGATTCGCGTGCAAAAATCAGAATTCTTAAAATAGGAGTAAAGAAATAAAATAAATTTAAATAAAAAACCTCTGAGGATTTTCATTCCCTGCCTCATAATAGACACCAGAATCAGATAACAGGAATTGCTCCTGCTCCAAAAAAAATTAAATTTTTAAAAAACCTTATTTGTTGCTTGTTTTGAAGGAACTTCTGCTAGAGCTGGTGAACTCGTGTTTTCCAAGACAAGTGCACGAACGACAGTTGGAGGCTCCATAGTTTCCACTGCTCTTCGTTTAATTCCTGTCTTCACTTCGTGTGCGACAATTCGAGCTGGATTATGCTCACAGGTATGTGGAGTAACCATTCGAATAAATTCATCTTCCAATGTAGTCCACATACGTCCTTTGCATTTGTCATCTCCCATTTTAAATTCACATCTCCAAAATTTAATTGTTCCCGTGCTGTTTAGTTTGTCAAATACATAAAGTCTACCATCAAGGTTTAGTTTTTTCTTTCCTTTCTCTGTGTCAATTTCACCAATGCGTAACATTTTGATTTTGCTATTGAGAAAAAAAACTGAAAAAATTAAAATTTTTGGCAAAAAAATTATGTAAAAATAGATACTTTATATTTAACCTATGGCGCCCAATTGTCTCGCGCCCAATTGTCTCCGCGCCCACTTGTCTCGCGCCCAATCGGCCGCGCCCAACTGTCCTGCTCCGGTGGGCAAACGTTCAAAAATTTTAAAGCGGTCGGTTTGACGCGGACTGTTGCAAGCCTAGATACAGAATGGTACAAGATTATACTTTTTAAATAATATAGAATCACAATTTAGAAAATTTATTTCAATATATGTACGTATAAAAGATAAACGAAGGACGGATTTTAATACATTTAAATATTATATATAAAAATTAAAACACAGAAAGAGCTGGGAGATGAGCAAAATATTTAATGGGGGAAAAGAAAGGCATAAATTAAGGAAAATAAAATTTTAATTGAAAAAGATATTTACTAAAAGACTATCATCACCTGATATATTAAATCTTTTAAAAAGACAACTGTCTTTTAAAATTATTTTGGTTAATTTATTATTTTTAATCTCTTCTTTTTATTTTCAATTTATTTCTTTAATTTCCTTCATTTTCATACTAAAAAATAATTTATTTATTTATTTATTTATACTTAAAAAAAACATCCAACAAAGGGGGAATCCTCTTACATGTTGGGAACAAATTAAAGGTCAACAGGCAAAAATTAAAAATTAAAAAAGACAACAAAAAAAATAATTTAAATATATATAATAATTATAAATAAGATTGTAATAAAAGCATGTTAGGAGTTCTGTAGTACCCAATGAATGATTTGTTGCTTAAACCTGGCTGGGGTAGTAGGCTGTAGGAGGGTATAATCTATTTTATTCCATAAGACGGTGGTTCTATTTGTAAAGGAATTAGCTGTTTTATTTGTTTTATGTTTAGTTAATATCCTTTTATAATTTACCCTAGTGGATGGTGTGTACATAGTCCTAGGGTTTAAGTTGGTAAGTCCGTGTATAATTTTATGGGCTAATACTAAATCATAAACTTTTCTACGTATTTCTAAGGATGGAATCTGAAAATATTCTAGTCTTTTTTCATAAGATATATATGGTAGTCTGCATTTAAGAAGGACAATTTTAGTAAAGTATTTTTGACATTTTTCAATTCGTTTAATATCAGATTTAAGGTAAGGATTCCATACTTCTGGTGCATATTCAAGTAGGGGTCTTACATAACTTTTGTAAGCAGTAATCCAAGTTTTTGACGATCTAGACTTAATAATCTTAAAAATTTGGTGCATCCGAAGATATGCGTTTTTTATAATTGTGGATATATGCTTTTTAAATTTTAATTTATTATCGATGTGAATACCTAAATCCCTAATACTTTCTACTTCGTTTATTGTATTATTACATAGCTTATATTGACTTTTAGGATTATTTTTACCTAAATACAAAATAAATGATTTGTTTGGGGCTATAGTTAAACCCCAAGTTGTAAGCCATTGAGTTAAATTTGTAATTGCTGTAGTGATTTTGGTCCTTTCAGTATTAGTTTTATATATAACATATAATTTGACATCATCTGCAAACAATTTAATTTTGATTTCTGAAGGAATTATGTCAGGTAAGTCATTAATATATATATTAAAAAGTAAAGGTCCTAAAACGGAGCCTTGTGGTACACCTGATGTTATTTTACGATGAGAAGAATAGTTTTGATCGATTTTAACAGAGAAAGTTCTATTGTCTAGAAAATTTGTGATCCATTTTAATAAATTTCCTTGTATTCCAATTTTTTTAAGCTTAAAAATAAGAAGGTCGTGTGGAACAGAATCAAAGGCTTTTTGTATATCAATGTATATACAATCAATATTTTTATTTTGATAGATGGCTTCATACCAGTCTTCCAATGTTGAAATCATTTGCGTGATTGTAGATCGATTTCTTAAGAATCCAAATTGGTGATCAGAAAAGAACTTATTTTTAATCAAGAAATTAGTAATTTCTACAGATATAAGTTTTTCGATAATGCGACATAGACTACATGTGAGAGAAATAGGTCTGTAATTTTCAACTAAGTGTTTATCACCTTTTTTGAAAATAGGAACAATTATAGAATGTTTCCAGATAGTGGGCAGGGTTCCGGAATCAATAGTGTTGCGGAATATTTCAGTTATTATCGGTGCCAGTGATTTGTATGTATTTCTTAAAAATTTAAAGCTTATACTATCTGGTGAAGTATTATTTTTATTTGGTAATTTCCTTAAAATATTTGCTATTTGAAGAATATCGAATTTAATATCAGTTAAGGTTGGGTTATATGTAGTAGTATATAATAATGGTTTGTTAGTAGTATTAGTAGAGAAGGATTTTTGAAAATATGTTGCAAAAATTTCAGCTTTGTCTTTGAAATCAGAGATGAAATTATTTTCATATCTTAAAGATGGTGGATCAGAAATCTTGTTGGTATATTTATTTATGTATTTAAAAATTTGATTTTTTCCTTTAGATAAAATTCTATTTTCCTTTTTAATGTAGTAGTTCTTTGTTTGGATTTTAATATGCAAAGATATACTTTCATATAATGGTTTATATATGTAACAATTCTTTTTTGAAAGTTTGTAAAGCTTGGCTTTTTCTTGTATTGAGCTTTTAAGGGCAACAGGGTAATCAGGTTTTAACTGATCATTACTTAATGTAATTAGTGGTATATGTTTGTCAAATATTTGTATTATTGTATTAGTTAAGATATTATATCTGTCCTCAATTGTGAAGTAAGATTGAAGTAGATTTTGAGAGATTGTGGATAGTTCAATGTTTAGTTTCTTGATATTTAATAGGTTAAATTTTCTTATTTGTTTTTCTTTAGTTTTGCCTTTTTCAACCGGAAAATGTAGGTTGAATCTGGTTAAGAGATGGTCAGAGTCAAAAACTCCTCCCAGAATTTGAATATCAGAAATAAATGTTTGATTTGATGTTAAAATAATATCTAACCATCCTTCACCCCTAGTTGGGCCATTAGTAGAAATGTATAATCTATTCCTATTGAAAAAGGCAGTGAATTCTTCACCAATTTCAGATTGTGGATATGGGACTTGTTGGGTCCATTTGAGATCCTTAATCCCATAATTTAAATCCCCAATAATGATTGTATTAAGTGTTATATGTTTTTCAATTAATGTAAGTAATCCTTTACTATTTTTTTTATTTACAGTTGGTGGCCTGTATACGAATATGATTTTAAGCTGTTTGGACCCCTTAATTTGAATAATTAAAATTTCACATCCATATTTGGATTCAGAATAAATTGTATATGCTTGAAAGGTTTTTCTTAAAAGAATAGAAATACCACCACCCCTTTTAGTATCCGGTCTATTACAAATAAAAATTTGGTAATGGTCTAAGATGTTTTGTTCGAATAAAATGGTGTCGGATTTACACCAGGTTTCGCAGAAAAAAATAATGTCTAAATTAAGGAGACTTAAAGTAGTGGATACGATGAACAAGTTCATGGAGAAGCTTGCCTTGGTTTGATGCATTTTCTACGTATCGAAAGTGCATAAAAAAATTTTTTTTTCCTTTCTCTCATGGCTTTTGAAGAGGTTTTTTAATAAAGTTTTCTTTTGACAGAAGTTTTGTTAATTCCTAATTTTTATAGAAATGAGTCTCAAGACTTCTTCAAGATCTCGCTCGCACTTAATCAGATTTGTTGATTGTATTTGTTCTAGTATTCTCCAGAATGATTTGAGCATTGCTGACTTGCTTGAAGATGTTAATAACCAATTTTATTTGAATAACGAAAATGAGAAAGTGCCGATCCCGATGGGTGTTGTTGTTGCATTTCGCCGCTTATATTTAAAATTAAAGGTAAAATAATATTCTATTTGATCTTTAATTTAAATCTACTTTTAGAGTGAAATTAGCGCACTAAACGGTGAATCATCCAATAATGAGGAAGGTTAGTTTTTAAGTTTCTGATATTTTTAATTTCCTGTTTAATTTTATGAGCAAATTTTGACGAATTTCTTATTAATTTATTTCGAATTTCTAGTCTAATGTCTGATTTATTTAATTAAAAATTCCCGCGAATTTTTCGCAAAACATTTCATTTTAATTCTAGTTGATATTCATCTTTTACACTTATTGGGACCTCATTCTCTTGCTAAATTAACATATTGGCCATCACAAGAACGAAGAAAATGCTCAACGGATTCTCATGTAAATGAGATTGCCAGTTCTGATTCAACTTTGACTAAAGCCGATGGATCTATGAATACTGCAGCACCCAAACAATTAAAAAACCATGAACAAGCTTCAAAGAATGAGGTTATTAATTTTTTATTTTAACTAGTGAATAGCTACGTAATTAAGGCTACGTCTCACAAATTGGGACTTGAATTTGTAGAAGCCGTTTCAATCTCCCCTCGTTTGCCTTTAACTTCGACCGTCTATACTCAAACAAATGGCTTTGAAAAATCCAAAAATATGTTTGATGTTTCTATTCAAGCGGCCATGCCATTAATTGAGCAAGCAACATCTCCGGTTGTTATTAGCAATGAACCTAAGTCCCTTCAATTGTTTGAAGATTTAGTAAGATTTCTTTTTTGCTTCTTAAGTTTTTGCCTTTAAGCCTAATGGCGACAAATCGGTTTCTACCTTGTTCACACCATCTTCATCTTCAAATATACAACAATCGACAGATCTGAGCAGCAGTGGGCAATTAGATGAAACTAAAGCAATTTCGTTACTTTCAAGACATGGGTATTTTTTCGCGCTCTTTTTTAATAATTTTGTTTCTAACTTCAGGAATCGTGCCGTTGTTTACAATATTTCTTCTGATGGTGGCATTGTTACGAAGCAGCCGAAAACGAAAAGTTTTGTCAATTCGTCCATTTCGTCAGGAATATCTAATACTGATTGTGATGACGAAGTTGAATCTATTTCAATATGCGATCTGCGATCCAAAAATAAGGTTTCATATTTCTGTTAACTTTTTATTTTCTATTTATAAAAAGGAATTGATAGGAGAAGATGGTAATCCAAGTGAGGCGAAAAATTCATTGGCAGAAAAAACTTCAAACAAAGAAGGCACAAGTAAAGCAAGGACAAGAATTGCAGAAACAGTTGCAATTAGAGTGGATGAAGAAGAGGAACCTTCAACATTAAATCAAATAACCCCTATTCCAAATAATTTTGAACTGAGTTCTTGATCTTGTTTTTAATAAATTTTTTTGAAGTTTTATTTTACTTTATTTTGTATGATTAATTTTGTCAATTATTTTATTTAAAAATTTTTGTCGTTTTTTATTTTTTTTTTTGCTTAAATTCTTTTTAGAAATGGTTCCAAATAAATTTTCAAATAGCACACAGTTTAGTGGAAATGGAATTCACCAGTTGAGGCATTCATTTTATTGGTTTTGTGCTAGTGTGTTTATACTTTTTGAGGTTTCTTTTTTCTAAAAATAACTTGCTAATTTTTCTTTTTCTTAAACAGTTGAAGTTTGTCAAAGGCTATTTCCTACGAAGATTAACTTATCGACTGCTTCCTGATTTTCTAATTTATTCAGTTGAATATACTGCTCTCTTTGTCACTGTTGCCAATGCTGTTTTCTGCTTTTTTGTTTATTTGGTTTTTATTTACAAATTATTTATCGCTCAAATATTGTCAGAAAGTTTGTTTAATAACCCTTAATAATTTAGTTATTTTAATTTTTCAGAAGCTAGATTGGATGCCCAAAGAATTAAAAGCGACGATTCTCGAGCATTAGATGAATCTGTTAGGGCAGACTGTATTCAATCTTTGTATGCATTCACTTCAGATTTCTTTCGTCTTTCAAGCTTGCCCCAGCAACCACAAAAGGATTTGAAGTAAATCAATAATCGTTTTACTTTCAAAAAAGTAATTTTTTTCTTTTTTTTAGTCTTACACTTTCCACTTCTGCAACTGATAGCTTGAGAAACGCTTCTCTTTCGTCATTGGTTGGCTATCGCGATTCGCCACTCAACACAAGTGTTACTAGTGTTCATACAACTTCACAACTTCGACATTTGCTTGAAAATGAAACGTTTGATTTTTTTCTTTTTTTTTTAAAATATAAAATAAACGTTTAGTTGTGATTCAGTAATCGATTCTTCTGATTGTACTGCATTTTTCAATCGCGATTTTGGTTCCAAATTTTTCTATTATCCTGGCGTCGCTCGTTCTGTTGATTTGAAGTCTAATTTGGCTCTTGATGGTTTAATTTTAAATTAAGTTTTTTGTAATCTCAAAATTTCTTTTTAGCAATTAAATCATTCATTTCTGACTCTGAGGATGCCACAGAGCAGCGTAGACCTTTGGCAACCGAAAGAAGAACTTATCGTCGCTCCTTTTCTGCTGCCGATCCTATTCCAAAGATTTACGTTGAGACACGTATTAAAGAGGTTTTTTTTAGAATTTTAGCTTTATAGATTTTAATCTTTCATTCTTTTAGATTCTTGATGTCTATGAATTAAATGAAGCTGATTTAGAAGTATACGAACTTAAATTGAGAATTTGGCTTTGTAACACAATTTTAAAGCCTTTGAGCGAGAAGATTAATGAAATGAATTCTGAATTGACCGAGAAACATGCAAACATGAATATTACCTTGGGGCAGACGTCAATCGATGTGATCCAAACAGCAATGGCGCATCGAACAGATTTGTGCAATACGTTGGTTTTTTTTTTTGCTTATTCATTGTTATAATAAATCCAATTTATAGATTTTTGCCATTCATTATACCTTATATAAGAATTAATCAAAATCAGCAATATATTGTCAATCGGATTCATTCTCTTTCGCAAAATATTGCGCTTCAGGAATACAAATGGTTTATTTATTAATTTTTCATAAATAAGAAAACAACAACAATTATGATTCTGCACGCCTATTTTGCTTTGCATAATGTAATTCTTTAATTTCAGGAATTCTGGTGGTGATACAATCGCTAGAGATGAAAAAGATGGTAAGAAAATATTTTCTTTAGCAAGCCCAGATATTTCTGCTTTCGGGGAGGGAGATGACCCTAACTGATTTTATGTTTTAATTTTTAATGATTCATTTCAAGCATTCTCTCGAGTTTTACCATGGGATGAACAACAAAAGCTTCTGACAGATGTTGAATTAATTTGGCACCTTTTTTGTACTTATATGGACTTTCATCTTTCTCCTTGTTCAAGCGCATTTTCTTCATTCTCTTCTGAATTTGGAAACAAACCTTTTAGTAATTTGTATTGTGTAAAATGTCCAACAAGTTCAACATCCTCTGCTACAATCTCGACTTCCAATTTAAACGATTTATTTCCTCCTGCAATTGTTGCTAAAAAGCAAAAACAAAATATATTACGTAGTGAAGATGTTCATTGTCAGAATATCGAGGATGATGGAGAATTTTTTATACGAATGGTTTATTTTTAAAGAATAAATATAAAAACTAAAAAATTTTTTAAGAATGAGACAATTCCTCCAACTTTTGAATTTGTTATTGATGGTGGTGTAACTATATTTCAACCTGCAAAAGGAACATCACAAAATTTTTGGTTTGTACTTATACTCTTCCTAGCTCATTTAAAAAAATGTGCGCGAAGTAGAATTGGTGGACATATTCATTTGACGGCGTTTAATCTGGATATTTTTTGATTGTTTTTTAATCGTTGAGAATATTTTGCTGTTGCCATTTTTTACTAAATCATAATCATAACTTCCTTTTGATAGTTTCTGGCGACAGCCTTCTCTAATTATATTTTACAACCTCGTTTTTATTAAAAACGATTTTTATTTTATTTTTTCTTTGCAATTTACTCATTGTTTATTTGATCAAAAATAAAAATCTTCTAGAATTCCCATTCTTTTAAGATCCTTTAAAACCTATGGACTTAGTGTGGGTCATGAAACGATTTCCCCGTTGGACTCTAGTGTCCATTTTCAAAATTAAATTTTTAATTAAAGAATGTTCTAGAATTGGCGTCTTGTTTTATTTCTGGAAAAACAAAGTCTTTTATTCTCTAACGCCTATTATTTTTTCGTTTATTGATTTAGAGAGAACGTTGGCGAGTGATGCATACAAATGTGTGCAAGGGGAAGCGCCATTGTTTCATGTGGCTGCTTGTGGTGGCTCTGCTATTGGATGAGTTGAACAGAGGAGGAGGCTTAGTTTTTTTTTTTGGGTGAGGGGTTTCTTTACAGACAAAGCTTGCGGGTGTTTTCGGCATTTTTTTTAAAACAAAACTAATTTAGCCAGCTTTTTAGACTTCAACTACAACATATGACCATTCAAAGTGGCGCCACTGGACTTAGCCTGGAGCCACTGCGAGTAGCCTGGAGTTGAGTCCCGCTTCTAGTAGTCGCAAGACTGCGAGTCGCCTGGGACAATGAGACGCCGCTGCGAGTAGTCCGGAAATGAGAGCGCCGCTGCGAGTAGTCCGGAAATGAGAGGCGCCGCTGCGAGTAGTCGGAAATGAGTGACCCCACTGCTACTTATTGTCTCGATGATTCGCCACTTATACACATTGCACTCCATTTTGGGTTGTTACTTCTCTTTTTGACAAAACTCATTTGAATAATTTAGCATGTTTCTACCTCCAAAGTCCGCAAAAACATCAACAAACAATCAACAGCAACACAAAAAAAATTTTTGTTTTTTTCAAAGAATGGTCATGCAACTTCTTCAATATCTTCAAAGTTTGTTTATTTTTTTGGTAAATATCCGCAAGTTTTGTCCGTAAATTTCCCCTGATTTTAATCCTTATTTTGGGGTAAGTTTTGCAGCTTTCTATCTCACCGCCAGCAATGTTTGTGAATTGCTCAAAAATGACCAATTTTTGAGTCATTTTTCAATCGTTGTTGGTCTTATTCCACATGCTCATTACCATAGCAAGGTTTTCTTTGCTTTTTTGATTATCTTTTCCAATTTTGTGTTTATCAATAAAATTTGATTTATCTAACGTTTCTTTGAATTTGTTTTTTCAAGTATTACTTTTTTTTAAATTCTTTTAAGCCCAATTAAAAGAACTAAACCAAGTAGATGGGAAAAACATCCAAAGATAAAAGAGATATTTATTATCGTTTGGCAAAAGAGAAGGGATGGCGAGCTCGTTCTGCATATAAGCTCTTACAAATCGATGAATCTTTCAACATTTTTAAAGGTTTGTTAAGTTATTTGTTGGGGAGGGGGGGGGTGTCTCTTAAGTTGCTTGGGTTTCTGGTTTAGCGCACGTTTTTAATCATTCATGTGATAAACTGCGTCTTATTTGCATTTATTTTAGATGTGACTCGTGCTGTTGATTTATGTGCTGCTCCAGGATCGTGGAGTCAAGTATCTTTTTATTTTTCCTTTGCCTTTATTTCTCTTTTGTTTAGGTTCTTTCCTCAAAACTTTACTTAAATCGGGACGAAGAAGAGTGTAAACAAGTCAAAATTGTTGCTGTTGATTTGGTATTTTTTATTCTTTCATTATGTAGAAGTTCTTAAAATTTAAGCAACCAATGTCAGCACTTCCTGGAGTTATCCAAATTCAGGGTGATATAACAGAGGTTGGATACATAAAATTCTAATATAAACAAACAATCATTAAGGATGCAACAGCTTCAAAGATTATTTCTCATTTTGATGGTCAACTAGCACAATTGGTTGTTTGTGATGGAGCTCCAGACGGTTTCTATTTTTTATATATATTAGGATTTTCCTTAGCTTAAAACGGAACTTTCAGGGTATTATTTCCCTATTTTTCCTTCCAAGCAATAAGATTTATTTACAAGGGAAGTACGGGAGGTGTCCGAGCTAAAAACGGTCGAGACCGGGCTCATTCGAAAGAGAATGTGCCCTTTCTAGCAAGGATTTTTTGCCGTTTTTGTCCGTTTTTTGATTTGGCCCTCCAAAGTTTCAAATTTGGCACTTTTTTTTCCCTTTTTGCATATAAGCAATTTTATTATGTTTTATTTCAGGAACAGTTGTGGTGTAAATTCAGAAATGAACACCACAACTGTTCCTGAAATAAACCATAACAAAATTGCTTATATGCAAAAAGGGGAAAAAAGTGTGTGCTGACTACACTATTTTTTCATGGAGGTTCGATTCCTCTCGGCGGAAATTATTTTCTCCTTGACTTATTTATCAACTATTTTCATTTCTGAATTTTTTTTTCGATCTTAAAATTTTTTTAAATTTTTAAAACTTTTTTAAAATTTTTTTTTACTTTTTTAAACTTTTTTAAATTTTTTTTTACTTTTTTAAACTTTTAAATTTTCGATTTCATGTGTTTTTAGAAATTACTCCAACAACTCGAAAATTACATGTAGAAACCTATACAGAACCTACTATACTTTAAAAAAGTTTTAAAAATTAATAAAATTTTAAGATCGAAAAAAAAATTCAGAAATGAAAATAGTTGATAAATAAGTCAAGGAGAAAATAATTTCCGCCGAGAGGAATCGAACCTCCATGAAAAATAGTGTAGTCAGCATTGCTACCACTACACCACAACTGTTCCTGAAATAAACCATAACAAAATTGCTTATATGCAAAAAGGGGAAAAAAGTGCCAAATTTGAAACTTTGGAGGGCCATATCTTGGCCAAATCAAAAAACGGGCAAAAACGGCAAAAAATCCTTGCTAGAAAGGGCACATTCTCTATCGAATGAGCCCGGTCTCGACCGTTTTTAGCTCGGACACCTCCCGTACTTCCCTTGTTAGTCAAATTTAGTAATGAAGTGTTGTGGTTGAGTGGTTAGCGCGCTTGAGTTTGCCACTATGCCTGCAAGGTTCGACACCTTTCTTGTTTATTTTTCATGTTATCGCTTATAAACCTCCAAAAACTTTCTCTATTTGCTTATTTTTTACTTTCCTTTTTATTTACCTATAATCTATTAATCAGAATAATTATTTTACTTTTAAGTGACTGGTTTGCACGCCTTCGATGAATATCTTCAAAGTCAACTGGTTTTCTCGGTGTTTTATACTTTTTAAATTTAAACTATAATGCTTTCAATTTAAGGCCTTCAACATAACTTCTTGCATTTTGGTTCCTGGAGGAACATTTATATCCAAGGTTTTTTAAAATTTAATTCTACATGAATTATTTTAAATTTCAAGATTTTCCGTGCCAAGAACATTTATCTAATTTACGCTCAAATGCGTCATTTCTTCACTGAAGTAAATTGTTGTAAACCAAAGAGCAGTAGACAGTCAAGTTGTGAGGCCTTTATAATCTGCCAGAACTATTCTCCGCCTGAAGGGTATGAACCAACTTTGTGCAATCCAATTTTGTCTTCAAATTATTGTTTGTTTTAATTTAATTTTTTAACTCTTTCCCTGGGTCTTTTTTCTATCAGTGTCCCTATACGGAACGAAATGGGATTTCTCCATGCTTTCTTTCTGCTGGGATAGACTTCCTCTCCTCAACAGAAGAAATTTCTCTATCTCCTGGGCTTCGGACCTAGATCCTGAGCCAATGGGAATTAAACTTTCAGATGATTGTATTTCTTCTCTAAAATCTCCAACAAATAGAGCTTTGGTTCCTTTCATGGCTTGTGGTGACTTGTCAGGATTTGATTCCGATCGTACTTATCCTCTAGAATTAAACAAAATATCTGAAGAATTTTCTGACTGGAAATATGTTCCTAGACCAGTTGTTCAACCACCAACAGAGCCAGCATATAAAAAAGCTTTAGGATTAAAGAAGGGAGGTGCAATGTTAAAGATTGAAGATAACCAATCAAAATATTTAAATAAATCAAATGAAAGAAGAAAAGATGTTAATTTGAATGATGATGAAGGTGTTGAAGAACAAATATTTTATGATGCATGTGATGAAAATTGTTTATTATTTTTAAATATTTCTGATTGAATTTTTAAATTTCAATCGTATGTTAACTTGTTTTAAAATTAATAAAGATTATTTTTTGTTATGGTTAATAGTTGGTTCTTTTTGTGATAATAAATCAGCCTTTTAAGGACGATCTTCTGGGTAACATTATAGCTTCTTTTTAAAGGCGATTTTTGGGTTGGCCGAATTTGTCTTTTTAGTAGACTTTAGTAGCCGAATTTGTCTTTTGGGTTGATCTTATGGGATTGGTTGTCATTTTAGTGGTGATCTTCTGGGTTGGCTATTTTAGCAGATTTTCGCTTATCTTTAAATTCATTTTTCTTATGTAAAAATCATAGAAAGTTAACGAATGATAGCTCTTTCGACTCGCCTCGTCGAGCTGAATCTAATGAAAGCAAAAGTGGATTAAAATGTTTAGTTTAAAAATTTGACTGGGAGTGATCTTCTGGGTTGGCTATTTTAGTGATTTTTCGCTTAATTTTGAACAAGTTTTTCGTTTGTAAAACTTTAAGAAAAGTAACAAATTGTACCTCGTTCGACTCATCTCGTTGAGCTTAATCAAATTGAGTAGTTTTTAAAAGATTTTTTTGAAAATTTGAAAGTTTGCATTTTCGATAAACTACGGTAGTCTGGAACAAAATTAGTCAAATTTTTAAAGTTAAAATTGAAATCCAATTATGGTATCATTGGATAGAGCTCGACGAGACGAGTCGAACGATGTATCGCTTGTTAAATCTCTGCGATTTTTAAGAAAGAAAATTGAGATTGAAGTTTAGCGCAAAATCACTAAAAATAACCCCAAAACTTTCAGCCGGGATATCTTGGAGTTGGTTTGTTAAATCAACTTGTATGATACCTCATTCGATTCCTTATCATTAACTATAAAATATATCAAAAAATGGGGCAATTTTATCGTGCCGTTTTTAAGATATTGATCAATGAAATATATGATCTTTTGAGAAATAGTCAAAATTTTAAACCTAAGCAATTGATCCAACTTTGGTATCATTGGATAGAGCTCGACAAGACGAGTCGAACGATGTATCGCTTGTTAAATCTCTGCGATTTTTAAGAAAGAAAAACGCGTTTGAAGTTTAGCGCAAAATCACTAAAAATAAGATCTACCCCCAAAACTTTCAGCCGGGATATCTTGGAGTTGGCCCCATTTTTTGATATATTTTATAGTTAATGATAAGGAATCGAATGAGGTAACATACAAGTTGATTTAACAAACCAAATCCAAGATATATAATTTGTCGTTTTTGGGGTATTGAGGCAATTTGTCGTTTTGGGGAAATAAGGCAATTTGTCGTTTATGGGAAATAAGCAATTTGTCATTTTTGGGAATTGAGGCAATTTGTCGTTTTTAGGGTATTGAGACACTTTGTCGTTTTTGGGAAATGAGGCAATTTGTCGTTCATGGGAAAATTTGATATGTTGAAGGTGACCCTCTAAGGCGTTAAAAATTCAAAGAAAATTTTATCAAACGTTGGACAAAAACGCTAATGATCAACATAAGATCAAACCAATAATGGAAATTTGTGATTAAATTTGGATAAGCAAAAATTAAGTTTTCAGGGAAAGAAGTATTTTCTTCCATTTTGCCACATCATCTAATTCTTTTCTGATCCAATCGAAGCTGAACGAGAGCGACTACGTTTCTCAACACTTTCAGCATCATCAGCATTCTTAGCTAAAATATGAAAAAATTATTTTAATTTAATCATAAAAAATACAAGGTATTGAAGTGCTTCGTGAACGAGAACGTTCGGGAAGTGGCGAACGCGCAGAAAGAGAACGGCGATCATCAGAATATGAACGGCTACGTGAACGGCTACGAGGCGATCGAGAACGGCTATAAGAACGACGTACTCTTCCACCATATGAATCATCAATAAGTTTTATGCGACGTCCATTGATTTCTTTGCCTGTAAAAGAAAAATATAAATAAAATTAAGCTGAAGGAAATATTTTAATTGGAGTTGTTAAAAAATTAAAGAGGAACCCAAAGGGACGGGACAGAACAACAGGATAAGAGGAAACGAAAAAACAGAAACAGAAAATTTGAAAAAATAAATGTCGAGGAAAATAAAAAAAAAGGAAACTAAGTAAGAGGAATCGAACCATGTATGCAAGTTCACAAAACCCAAGGATTAAACGTTTAAGAAAAAAAACAACACTGTCCAAACTGATGTTGTTACGCTCACAGAAAGCGATTAAAAAGAAACCGAAAAATGGAAATAAAAGAAGATATGAAAGTTTCGCGGAGAAAACAAAACATAAATGGAAACTGCAAGCGGAATCTAACCAGCAACAGAAAAAAGAACAAAATACCAAAACCCTTTAAGTATAAATCTACTTATTAACCTTGAAATCTGTCCATAGCACGGCGCAGGTCATCATGAGTAGCAAAACACACAAGCGCTTCATTTCGAACACGTTTATGGGCATCGGCATAAGTAACTAAAAAATAAAGGAATCAAAAAAGTGCTTGGCTAATAAAATACCTTCTCCTGCAGTTCGCATCATATCTTTCAGGTCCTGAAAAATAAAAATTAATTTATGTATAAAATAATCTTAATAAAATAAAAATAGACAGGCCGTTGATTAAAAAGCAACTAGTGAATTTGAAGAATTGTCGAGCAAAAGATAAAGCAATTTTTTTTAATTTTTTTTTAACCTTTAGATGGTCACTGACGGCCTGTCAGCACTTCTTCCAATCAAAACTATTTTTTTTTTCATTTTTGGGGAATTACTTTCCTTCACACATTTAAATTGAAAATTTTTTCACCAATTATTTCAAGCAAGAGCCAATTTGCTTTTATTTATCCTTGTTTGGCCAAAAGCATGCAAAGGCCAGCAAAAGGGACAGAGAAAGAGTAAAGCGGCCCTCAAGAGAGATTTGTGTGAATGGCAGGGCGGCCTATGCCAGAGATTGCGGATTCAAGAGCCGCCAATTTATTTCACCTTATTTAAACTATTATAACAGATAAATAACCAAAAATATTATTTAAACTCAGAAAAAAGCAAAAAACTTTAAGTAAGAAAAACTTTAAAGCGAACCTGCCAAGAAAATCGAGTCGACAAATTGGTGACAAGCATACGATGACGTGTCTCTCTTGGTGGAGGAAAACGTCCATTAACACGTCCATCACGGCTAAAAAGATTTAATTATTGGATAATAAAAACAAAAATAAAAAATCTACGTTCTCATTCCACTTCTGTATTGTTGTTGTTGCTGAGATCCTGAAAAGATAAAAAAAAGTAAGAAATGAAGAAATAGCCAAAACAAAAATTTTTCCCGACACGAGGATTCGAACCCCGCCGACAAACCACAAAGTCAGTATCACTACCACTGCACCACAATGTCTCATATAGTGGATTAGAATAAAATTGGTTATATGCAAAGGAAAAACGGAAATTATGCGCTATCAATCAACGAAAACCAAAGAAAGAAAAAAGGGTAAAAATTCCTGAATAGAAGGACCATATTCTCTATTAAATAGGACATAAACTTCATAGGATGGACAAACTGAAAAACATCAAAAAAAAAAGGACGTCTTGAAAAATTCAAGTGAAGGCCCAAACCAACACATTCCAAAAAAGTATTCAAACGATAAAAGGAACATTATATAAAACTAACGATGTGAGATTTCCACCACAACTCTATGTCCACAGAGCTCACGTCCATTCAGCTCATAAACAGCATCATCGGCATCTCGATGGTCATCGAACTCCTTTAATTTAAAATTAATAAAATGTTCAAAAAATTAAAAAATAAACCACAAATCCAAATCCGTTTTTTAACATAACATCACGAATTTTTCCAAATCTTCGGAAGAAATGTTCAAGGTCGCGTTCAGTAACACGGGAAGATAAATTTCCAATGTAAACTCTGCTCATCGTCATTTTTGTTGCAAAAATGATTGTTTAAATAAACCAGAAGCTAAAAAATATGTAAAAATATAATCAACAGAGAAAAACTGTTAGAACTTAAAATGAAATAATAAATAAATTTTATTGCTTAACGCTAAAAAACAAAAGAGGAAAAGAGACAAAGAAAAAAAATCGATTTATTGACTTTCAATTCGTTTTATTTCAAAATATCTAAAAATGGCTAGCCAATATTACAAAATGTCGGCAATTAAATTTTAAAAATTTTACGTAAAATATTTTAGGACAGATGATTGAAATAAAACAAATTATCGAAAAAACAAGTTTTTCGAAAAATCAACTAATATCTGAAGGTTTTAAGACGAACATATAAACCTTAAAAAATAAATAGAATCTGATTTAAAAAATAAAAAAAATACCGGAAAAATATTTTTAGGAAAGAAAAGTTGCCGTCTTTCCAAGACAATATTTAAATCAGCATTTTCTATTATTGAACGTAATTCACTTAATGGCCGTGTCCACGAATTGTCACTTTCATCAAAAATTCTTCCTTCATCTTGACTTGTTACATTATCTTTTATAATAATACATCCATTTTTATTTAAACCTTTCTGAAAAATAAAGTTTTAAGATTAAAGAGAAGGGTAAATAGGGGTCCAAATTGTTATAAAAAAATTTTAAGGTTAAAACAATCAAAAGAGGGACAAAAGAAAATATCCGACCACCAAGAGGAATCGAACCTCTATGGGAAAGGAGCGTAGGCAGCGGCGCTAACCATTAAACCACAACCGATCTTCAACTTTATAAGAAAAAATGAGTTATATGCAGAAAAGAAAATATGCATTTTAATGACAACAGACTCAATCCAAATCATATAAAATTAAAAAAATGATACAAACCTTACATCTTCTCAGAAAATTAGTTAAATCAACATCTGATAATTGTCCAATCACCCATTGTATCCAAATTAAATCATAAACTTTTGTTTTTGGCTTGAAAGTATGAAGAGATTCAATAAATTTGTTTTGAATACGAGAATCTCCTTCAGCACCAATATATTTGCTCGATTGTTCTATAAACTAGAAATAAACATTAAAAAAAGAAAAATATTTATAATACAAACCGTTTCAGCAAAATCAACCATATCGACATAATTAAATTTTGGGAGAAGTAAATGTTTTGTTATTCGTCCAATTCCACTCCCACAATCCAACGCGCGTTCAAATTTTGTTAAAAGTTGCTAAATGAAGAAAAAAAATAAAGCTGAATGATAAAGGGACAAATCCAAAAACTAAAATTTTCTCACGGTCATTGAGAAAGCCGCAGTTTAACCCGCAAATAATAAAAGCTAATGAAAAATTAAATCTGACCCCAAAACTAACCCCAAAAACAATAATGATTTCCTTTTAAGAGGCCAGTGAATATTATTACTTGCGGACAGACCCTCCCCCAAAAAAATCTTCCTCAAAATTATTAAAATCTAAATAAACCTTTTTATTCAGATCATCCAATAATTGCTTTGAAGAGTTTATGTCAGTTGAATGTAACTTTTCAAATCCACCCAGCATTCCATCAACATTGCTTGTTACTGAACTCCAATGTTTGTAAGCCTTGTCGTAATTTACTTCATTCATTATTTGAAATTGCTAATTTAAACATTTAGTAATTTCTAAAAATAAAATTAAAAAAAAAATTAAAGAAAATAAAAAAATTAAAGATAAATTAATAGAAATTATTAACTATTCAATTAAAATAAAAAAATAAATTTAATTAATCAATTTATCCAAATTAAATATTAAACGGAGCAACACAACAAAATTGTGCCGATAGAAAATCTCCTCAATCAGAAAAATAGAGAAGAATAAAGAAAATCATTAAAAAAATCTTAACGTACAAAAAAAAATAAATTTTACGAATTTAGAGATATGGGACTATTATTAAGAGAATTTTGTTAAATAACATAATCTATGGAAAAATATGAGAAAAAAATTTAAAACCAAACCATAGGAACAATTTGTTGCCTAATAAATTCATCGGAAAGTTAAGGAAGCGGCGAAACAGAAATTCGTTAAAATTGATATTTTAATTCTAAAATAACTGAAAATAATTTAAAAATATTAAAAATAATTAAAAAATAATTCCAAGCAAAAAACAATTTCTGCAAATTTCTATCCGCAATTTCAAACAAAATATGTGGTAAAAACAAAATAAAATACAGTAAATTTATATGTATAATTATTGAATATCACAATAAACATCGCAATACATATTCTTTTAAAAAACGCCAGAAATTTATCAATAAATGGAAAAATGTTTGTATTAAATATTAAAATTAGAAAATGTGGTGAAATAAAAAATATTTAAGTAAATTTAAGCACCAAACGTAAAAAAATTACAATCTTATAAAATTATGGGGAAAAGAATTTAATAAAATTAAAAAACCGACTGGGAAATGGAAAAATTACCAATTTTGGTTAAGGAAGGAAAATGTGGCATTTAAAAAAAAACTAAGAAAAAAATGCCTCATTATTCCTTCCTTATAGCGACAAATCTTAAAAATATTAATTTAAATTCAATGGGAAATAAGTATGAAAGAATTTAAGACACAAAATCATGGAAAAAGGAAGAGAAAAAACATCAAAAGATTAAAAAAAAGATATGTTTAAATAGAAAATTTGGTGGTAAAAATAGAAAACTATATATAATAAATATATATTTATAGTAATTTTATATATAGAATAAATGCAGAAACTTAAATAAATTCCTAAATTGAATAGAAAAATAAAAAAGAAAAAATAATAGACGTAGAAAGCACAGAGTTTGCAGCACGATTTATACAAACACTGAATAAATATTCTAAAAAGATTGGGATTTTTTGTCATATATGAAGAACAGAACAATAACAGGTTTTAATTCAAATAGTAGTTGTTTAATAGAATAGCTATTCCAAAAGCTAGAATCACAAAAAGAGCCTTTAAAAATAAATTTTTAAATAAACCTATTTAAAAAAAATTTAAAAATACCAAAACAATTAAGGCACAATCCTTCTCTGATGCTGTCTTTCGTATCCAACCACCAAAACGTTTCAATCTTTTGTACATTGTAACTTTAGTTTCCTTGGGGTTTGGATAATGAACTGCTGCTTGTTGTTGCCGTCCACGACCACCGCTAGATGATGTGCCTTTAAATGTTATAAAATTAAATATTCGAAAAATTCAAAATTTAACCTGAAGAATTCTTTCCTCCATGAACTGCTCGTTTCTTTGGGGACTCATTTGGCGATTTTTGTGAAGAGAAAACAACAATAGAGGATGGCGCAGAAACACATTCATCCAATAAATGTCCATCATTATCAAAAAATTGTTGAACAATAAAAAGACGCGCTTGTCGAGGTTGTTGGTTAGTATTTGGTATAGAGAGTGTAAAACAGGTACAGCTCTAAAAATATTTTAGAAAATAAAATAAAATGTTTGGAAATATACCCCTTCATATACAGTCTTCCATATTTCAACAACAGATTTTTCTTTTGCTGATGAAGCAACTTTGGGTGCAATCTGAATTTTTGAAAAAAAATTATTTAAAGAATAAAAGAATTTAAAAAAAATTTCAAACCTGAAGTCGATAGATAATCTGCTGGTTTTGGCAATCATTGGACGAAGGGGATCCTGTGTCTAAACGCTGAATATCCAAAGAAGAAGAATCTTTGCTTCGGGTGGCGATCCATTCAAAATTGAAAAGGTCATTGTTAAGCTCAGTAACTGTTGGAGCCTTAAAAAGAATTTATAAAAAATAATGATAAATTAAAAAATACTTGTTTAGGTGGGGCAGGTGGCTGTCTAGTTGTTTGAAATGAATAGCGAGTAGACCAACTGCCAAGCATCGTTCCTTTTGAAAGGGCTGCACGAATTCGAAAATGATGCATTGTAAGTTCTCTTAATCCTTTGACCTTTGCGGTCCTCAAGTCGCCCTGAAAACAAAGAGAAAATTAAATCTAGTACATATTAATTTTTAAACCTCATATACAGGAGAATAAGTTCCATTTTCATTTTCTCTCTCCAGATAATAATAATAGTTAGATAAGGAGGCATCTGCAGAAAATTTAAAATTATAATTTAAAAAATTCTTAAATAAAAATCAAAACCTCCAGAAACATTCCATTTCAATTTTAAAGTATTTGCAGTCGCTTGTGACAAAAATAATTCAGGAGGTTCAGGCGGTTTTGACATTGTTGCGCATCGAACTGACTCGCGACAACTTTTTCCTATTGCATTTTCCGCTTGCAAATGAACTTCATATTCAGTTTGAGTCTCAAGCGATTGAATTATCAAAAGGCGCTGAGACCCAGGAACAATCTTAAATAATTTTTAATAAACTTGTTCTTAGGAAATTTTAATTTCAAACCTGTTGACTGACTAGCTGGCGATGTTTTCCGGCAGAATGTTCCAAATTCCGATACAACTTGTAGCAATTTAAGTGGTAAAGAGTGACTGGCATTCCATTATTGTTTGCTGGGTCAGTCCAGCTTAGTTGTAATTCTGACGTGCTCAAAGCCTAAAGAGTTTATTTAGTCTGATCATTAAAAATTTCAAAAAATAAACCTCAGCCATTATATCCCTAGGAGGATCAGGCACTCCCGGAGGACTAAAGTAAACAATAGGTTCCGATTTAGGTGATGCGCCAGCTTCATTGTGAGCGCAAATCAAGAAAATAAAACGCTGAGCTGGTTGAAGCCTTGGTGTTATGAATTTAGTATCTGATGTTGAACCAAGCAAATATTCTTCAGTCTCATTTATCATCTCCTTCAATTCTGCTTCATTTAAAGATTGTCGATCATCCGAAGGAAAAGATCTATTAAAAATATAAAATTAGATTTTCAGCAAAAATTCAATGGACTAACCTATGCGCATGAACAGTATATTCAACAACAGGTGCTCCATTCAGATGAGCTGGTGACTCCCAACAAAGATTGATTGACTGGCCAACTTGTGTGAAACTCCCAAAATTACTAGCAGCAGAAGATGAGGAAGATGAAGGGTTTTTAGGTATTTTTTCAAAAGTTGCATCATCACCATTTTCTGTTTGTGAGTTCGATTGAGGAAGTTGTCCAATTCGTAATCTACGAGGAGCAGTTGGCGGACCGCAGAGAGTGCAAGCAGAACCAACTTGGGACCATTCGCCCTGTTAAAAATATTTATATAAATTTAAATATTTTAAAAACCAAATTAAACCTCAAATCTACGCCCATCAGTATCAAGAAGTACTGCTCGTACTCTAAATTGCAAATGTTCCACAGGACGGAGCCCTTCCAACTCAAATTCAGTGTTGGAACCAGCATAATAAATTTGAGGATGCTGACGGTCTACACGTTGTAATTCAAACATTGGTGCTGACCCAGATGATTTAGTAGAAGGTGAATTGGAAGCGATGCTACTGCCTTTCTTTGGACTGCTAGGTGTTTGCTGAAATTAAAGAATAAAAACAAGAAAATTTATAATCATTTCTCACACTAAATGTCCAAGTAATTCTAGCCGTTTCACTAGTAATTGCTACAAATTTAGGAGCAGAACAAGATGGAGGTTTGAGCTCAGGTAGTTGTTGAGTCATTACTATTTGTTTTTGTTGAATTGGAGCTTGAATCTCGTCAGAATGCTGCTTAAATTTTATTTGGATAAAAAATAGGAAAATTAAATGTCAAAAGAAAAATGTTTAAAAAACAAAATGCCAATAATAATCAATTTTCTCACGGAAAAGGACGATTGAGTCCCGCCGGTTGAGTCCCTGAGCCCTTTTCCGGCCCATAACTTTTTTAATTCTTATCCAATCTGAGTGATTAATATATCAATCAAAAGCTCTGCATGTGAGTATCATTTTACCTAACAGGATGATCTGATCAGATCATCCTATGAAAAGTTACAGACGTTTAAAGATCGAAAATCACGATTGTCCGGACTTTTTAAATATTGATCGGATCTGATCAGTCCCTTTGGGGGTACTGTTCTAATATGTCCCTCCACCCCGTATATTCGCGGCGAATTTGCACACCATATATTCGCGAGATTATAAAGTGGTAACTGATATTTCAAAAAAGTAGTAACATAAGCCTATTCATTATATTCATAAAAAATATATGTAATGAATAGGCTTATGTTATTGCGTACAGAAACCAGCTCCCGCGAGACGCGTGCCGCAAAACCCTGAGCGAAGCTCAGGGTTTTGCACAAGCGTCTCGCCGACTTCCATAAGCCTACTTTTTTAAATATCAGTTACCATTTTGTAATCTCGCGAATATATGGTGTGCAAATTCGCCGCGAATATACGGGGTGGAGGGACATATTAGAACAGAACCCCTTTGGGATAAAGAATCAACACATCCAGGGCTTTCGAATGATATAATATTTGTTCGAAATAGTTCGGGCCCAGAGAAGTTATGACCCGAGAAACGGCTCGGGGACTCAAACGGCGGGACTTAATGGTCCCCTACCCATTTTCTTATATTTTACCTGTTGCTGCTCCTTCTGTAATTGTTGTGATACTGGTCCACCTTTTTGCTGTTGTTTTTTAGAGTATGAACCACCACTTGATCTTTTTTGCTGTTGCTGTTGGACAGAGGCTCCTTTTGGCTGAAATTGTTGTTGAGAAGTTGACTTTTGATTCTCCGTTGCAAGTTGCGATTTCTGTTGAATCTCAGTATCAAAAGAACTAATACTACTTCGTTGTTGTTGCGGAGGTTGAGTAGTTACTCTTTCTGGCCTTTCAAACGGTTGCTCATGACGACTTTCTTTTGGTTGTAGCTGTTGTGGTTCATTATGCAAGCGAGTTCGTACAGCAACCAAATCTGAATACATATGTTCTCCATTCGCGGTACTAACAGATAAGCGGAATCGATACTCGCGATTACTAGAAAAAGGGAAATTATTGATCTGAAAGTTAAGTCGACACCTTTGAAGACCAGTAACATTGGCGAAAGTCCCCGAATTTGCATAAAATTCAACAGGAATTGGTGTAAAATGATGCGGACCACGGCCGGAAAAGTCAGAAACTTCCAACTTAAAATAAAAAATTTCTTTATGAAAATTTTGAAAAATATTAAACCGTTATATTCAAATAGTCAAGTGCTGACTGTAATTCATTCCATGAAAGCTTGACACCTTTAGACGTAACAGAAAGAATTGTTGGAGCTGGTGGCTTTGGTAAAGATAAATGTTGTTGCTGTTGAACTGATGAGCAAGGAGAGCTAGCTAATGAACCCTTGCTTCCAAATAGGTGTTGAGGATTTTGGTGCTGATTGTGATGCAATGTATTGCCAGGGCCACCACCGCCAACATTAACACGATCCCTTTCGGGATAAACATTTAATTGTGGGGACCAATCAGAGTGGCCAATTTCATTGCGGCAACCAACGCGAAAGCGATAAAAACAACCTTGCTCTAGGCCACCAACATGTGCCTGATCATGCGGGCCTTCATAAACAGTTTCAAAGGAAGCAGATTTACCCTAAAATCATTAAAAATCACTAAAAAATAATTTTTAGGTTAAATGTTAAAACGTTTTATTTAAAAAACCTTAGCCATTTGAAGACAATAAGCGATGATAGGACTGCCATTACAATTTGGAGTTCTCCAATGCAGTAAGACAGCATTCTGCTGTCGGCCCGTCAATCTGGGGAGAGGAGGCGTATCAGGACGTGAACAAATTGTACGGAATGTAGTATACGCTGAAGGATGTCCAACAATGCAATGGCCAGGCAAATCAGCACGAATGCAAATCTTCAATAAAAAATAAATATTATAAAATAAATTTAAAAAAAACCATATAATCTGTCGCAGGTCGAAGTCTTTGTAAATGTAACACATTACCACTGTTTGCATCAGTCTTGTAGCAAATACTAGTAGAAGCGTTTTGTTCATAAAGAATAAGTTGATATGCAAATTCTGATTGATTGATTTCAGGAAAGCCAGGTAAAGAGGCAGCTGCTTCTGAAGTGTCCAATTCTTGCCAAACAACGTCGGCGTCACGATCGCCAACTGAAAAATAAAAGATGGAAAAATAAATCTAAAAATAAATAAACAACCTCTCGTTACAATAGGCGGCTGTAAGGAGCTCATTGAATCACGCAAACGCTCTTTTTCCTCATCTTCGAAAGTAGACGACATTCCTGGAGCAGTTGGTGTTGGACGCTGAATAAATTGCCCTTCTGCTACTTCTCCAATTGGAATAGGTACAACTGGTGCGACAAATTGTTGTTGAAGTTGTTGAGATTGTGGTTGGAGATGGTGCTCCAAATGCTGCTCCAAAAGCATTGGCTGCTGAAAAATTATCGGAAATAATTTTTAAATTTATCAGAAAAATATACATTTAATTGCCCATATTGTGGCACGCCTGTAGCAATCGCTAACGGAGCAGTTGAAGGAGAATGGGCTGCGCTAAGAAGCTGAGGAGGAGGCTGATTATGTGCAGCAGCAATCAATGGATCCATGTAATAAGTAGGAGGCTGAAATTAAATATTGATGAAGAACATCTGTTTAAAAAAATATACCATATTATGATTGACCCGCCGCCCGAATTGTTGCGGTTGAAAACCTCCAGTTCCACGAGGACTCCATTTGCTAAGTGGGTTTGGATGTTGATGTCCTCCTCCATTAATTCCTCCTGATGGAATTAATGGAGCTCCACTTTCTACGTTGGAATGAGAAAATTGTTGGTGTTGGGATTGCTGCTGCTGTGAGAGATTGCCGGATTGCTGTTGTGAATGCTCATAAGTAAGTCCATAATGTTGTTGTTGAGATGGATGATTGTGGCGATTATGATGAGAATGTTGTTGTTGATGATGTTGTGGAACATGCTATTTTTTGAAATTAACTTTTATTTTAAATCAATTTTAAAGACTAGAACTAAATCGATTTTTAAATGAAATAATCTCATGCCTAATTTATTTATATTATGAGAAAATTTAAAACCTGTTGCACATTTGGTGGAGAATTAGACGATGAAGGAGAAGACCTATATCGCAAAGATGGAGTAACACATTTTTGAGGACTTGGACTTGAGTGCTGTCTCTGTTGTTGAAAATGTTGCTGCTGAGGCTGAAGAGAATTCTTGAAAGTTTAGAAGTGAATTTTCAAATTAATAAAAACCTGCGAATGATGGGGACGTTGATGGACTTGCTGTTGTGATCCTGCTCCCATTCCAATGGATGCTTGAGGTGGCATCTCTTGTGACATTATGATATGTGCGAGATTTCCCTAAGAAAAATTTCAAAAATATAAAAATAATAATCGTTACTTGACTATCTAACAACTGTTGAACAACATGACCATGAGGCACATTCATGGGAATTGCTGTTGGTGGCATTGATTGCGACACCATTCTAATTGTAGCAGGTCCATGAATATGCTGAATTTCGTTTCCAACTGCGAGTGATATTGCATCGCCAGGATGAATATGTACCTTTAAGAGAGTTATAGATTAATTTAAAGGGAGGGGGGGGGGGGGTATTAAATCAAAAACATGTAAATTTCTTGAAAAGTGTTAAATCAAACAAAGAGATCGTGTCCTCCATTTATTGCTGCAGCAATCTCAGGCGGGATTCCAGGCAAAAGAACGCTGTTGTTATTTTCTACAGAGCGCGATGACAACGGACCATTAGTCATATGCTCTTGTTGTTGAGAATTATCAGAATGATGATTATTGTTTTGATGTTCTTGCTGGTTATCGACTCCACCAGTTTCTCCTACACCTCCTTCTTGTGCATCATTGTGTTCTCCATTTGCATTACTATTTCCCAATTCATTTTGATCTTTATTTTGTCTAGTATCAGCTTCAACTTTGCAATCATTTTCAGCCTCACCTCCTTCAATTATTAAAGAATTAACAGCAGAATTAGATAAATCATTACCGAAACCAGGAGGAGGAGAGCATCTTTGCTGAGATTTTTGTTCTCCTTCTTGTGATCCTCTTCTTTCTCCTTCAGTAGTTGCAGCACATGAAACTGGCAACGATACAGACGATGGTAAAGAAGCAGCGGGAGAAGATGAAACATGTCCAGTTGTTATTGTCGACGAGGGTTCGTTGTTATTAATTTGCTGTTGTTGCAATCCTACAACGACGGATGGAATGATTGGCGGAGCAGAAGCACAAGGTTCAAGCGTTACATGATAACCAGCAGTCACAGCTGCTGCACCAACAGAGGCTAATGCGGCTGTTTCACCTTTAAGAAAAAATTGTTAGAAAAATATATTTTGTCAAAGTTCCATAGAAAGTAGAAAAACATACACGTCATAGTGTACAAGGCGCGCCCAATACTATGAGGTGAATTATATTGAAGATGTTGCTCAGCAGCAGGCGTTCTTCGTTGAAGAACATCAACAAGTGGAGGAGGCGCGTTAGCACAGTAGAGAGGCGGAGCGGCTAGAGGCTGTCCGACAACAGGGTTTGGACCCAAATTTCCATTTTGCATTGCAACGGCGGCAGCAGCAGCGGCGGCTTGCATTGCATCTAAATTTTTTTAATAAAAAATTTAAAATTTTTAGAAGAGAACTCATTTGTGCAACAGCAGCTGCAGCAACATTATGCGAAGGATGATGTGGATTTTGTAATAAATTAGCAGTTGAAGGATGTTGTTGATGTGAATTTTGATTTGCCGGGATATGTTGTTGAACAAGATGAAGGGGTGGCGGTGGTGGTTGACAATTGGAAGGTTGTGGTGGAGCAGCAGTTGCTGTTGGAATGAAGGCACCAAATTGTTGATGGGATTGATGATGAAAATTTCCACCAACAGCAAAACCGTTTGGAGGAGCAACAGCAGAGGGAAAAATAAGTTGCTGTTGCGATTGCGGGTGATATGGATGTATGGGTGTCTGGTGCAGATTATGATGCTGTTGTTGCACCAATGTAGGGATTGAAGAAACCTAATTGTTTTTTAAATAATAATGTTACGAAAATTATAAAATAAAACCGGAGAAATAGTAGTGGTTGGCTGTTGCGAAGAAATCATTGACTGGGTCAGTGTTGCAGAAGCCACCAAAGAGCGATGAGTTGTGGCAACGGAAGCGTTTTGCCCAGAGCCAGGGTTACCATTCAATTCGTGCACTACAGCCATAGCAGCACCAGGACTAGAAATTGGAACGCAACTGTCTTGCGATTCATGTGAGTTAGAATCAGCCGCCATCGAATTATTGGAGGAGGCAGAACAAGAACCAGATAAGCCTATAAAAGTCAGAAATCAAAATAAACAAAATTAAACCTTTAACAGGTGTTCCCATACCACCCAATCCAGAACTGGATCCACAATCAGAAGAATCATGTTGATGATTATGTTGACCAGAACAGTTTCCAATTGCCACATTAGAGTGTTGGTGATTGTGTTGAGGGACTCCTTAAAATTTTGTTTGAGAAATTAGTCTAGATAATGACGGATATTACCATTTTGTTGATGAATATATTGTTGATGATTATTATATGGAGGTGTACTCGGCTTATGTTGTTGTCTATGATCGAAAGCGCAGGAAGCTCTTCTCAAAGGGACAGAAGCAGCGATGCTGGATTCTACCGAATGTGAACGGTCAAACTAAAAAAGAAATTAAAGAATCAGAATTTTAAAATTGTAAAGTAAGAGAAACCAAATTGTAAAAATTAAATAAAAATATAAAAACATAACGCCAAATTTGTCATTTCGTTTCGAAATCAATCACATTTTTGACGAATTTTAAAATTTTAAAAAATAATAGAAAAATATGCAAAAATAATCTCTTATATTTCTGAAAAAAAAATTTTAAAATCACCTCCACTGTCCTTGATTGACTCAAAACATTTCTATCATTTGTTGGTTGATTTGTTGGCAAAAGTTTCTTTCTATTTTTAATACAATTTGAAGTTGCGACAACGCCAATATTTGTTTTATTTGATAAATCTCCAGAAGAACTAGTGATAGCGACAGAAGAGGGTGAAGGAGAAGCAGTTGATAACATACTGAAAAAATAAATAATTTTAAACAATAAATAAGATCGTAATAAACCAAAGAATCTATTTAAATAAAAAAGCACCTGTCCAAGTTTTAGAAGACCAAAATAGGTATATAATAATTTAGCACAGAATTTTATTTTAAAAAAGTAGTCAAGTTGTTTTAAATTTAAGTTGTATCGACAGTAAAATTAGTTAAAATTTTATTAAAATATTTTTTGGCGTTGTTTTAATTTGGCGTTCTGTTTTGTTGTTAAAGAATTAATTGTAGTAATTTTTTGCATAAACATACAATAGACAATTTTTAAATATTATTTATTTTCTTTAGCGCAATTGGCGAACGCCGTAGTGTGTGTGTGTTTGTTCGCCAAACTTTTTGCGCTTACAAAAAGTGATTTCAATCTAAAATTGAATTAAAAATTTAATTAACGGAATTAAATTGAGAAAAAATGAAAAAAAGAAAAAAAAACGCGGTCACTGATTAAAAATTAAAACGGAAACAAAAAATAAACGAGGATAAAAACGGATAGAATATAAAGATAAGATAATGGGATGAATAAAAATAAAAAATTCGAAACTTAGAAAATCTTTCTATTGGAAGCATAAATTAGACTGAGCTAATTTTAGAAAAAAATTGATCTGGTCAATCCACTAGTGAGTTAAAAACAAAATTAGAAACTCAAATTAGGCGGATCAAAAATAATTAGAAATAAATGGAGGCAAATTTAATTAGTAAAATAACGCGAAAAATTAGTAAAAAAAATTTCAATAAAAAATAAATTAAAAAATAAATTTAATTAATATTAGTAACGAATTTTTAATAAAAAATATTTTTTAAATTGTGTTCGTTGCCAAAATTAAATATATTTTTAGTTTAATATTTTTTTAAATATACAGAATTATTCAATAAAAATAAAAAAATGTATCCACAGAATAAATTAAATTTAATAAAAAAATTTAATTTTTATTCAATTTTATTTTTGCAATTCAATTTAGCCACCATTTTCCTATTCTGGTCGAATTTCCTTTTTTAAGAGAGGTATTAAATATATTTAATACTATATTTTTAGCTCTCAGCGTGAGTACTTACAAGCTTTTTCTGTTAAAGAGGAAATGAGAAAACCCTTTTTTTTATTTAATTCATCCCTAAAAATAGAAGAAAAAAAACGGAAAACGTTAAAAACGGATTTGGTATGAGAAAAAATAAAAATAATACAAAAAAGAAAAATAGAAAGTATTAAAAATAAAGTACAAAAATAGATATTTTCTTTTAATGGCAAACAAAGATTTAATTCAAATTTTGTAGTTATTTATAGCGAAAATTCGGAAGAGATGTGGAAGAAAACAATTATTGAGTAGATAAATAAAATGAAAATAAAAATAAATTTGTTAAATTTCAAAAAATTATTTTAAACGAAAATAGTTGCCAAAAATGATTCAAAAAGGTGTGTATCTCGGGTTCAAAGATTGAAATTTCCATTAAAAAAAATTGACGATATTAAAGGAAGCTTTTTTGCCGTAGATAAAGGTTGTAATGACGACAATACAAGTATGTGTTAAATGTGAGGAATAAGCAAAAAAGCCTTTGGCCAAAAAAGGCGCGGGCGGAGTAATGCCACAAGCTTTAAATAGGAGAAAGAAAAATGGGATTGAAGGAATTCGAGAAAATAAATAGAAAAAATAGGGTAAGGCCAAAGCCTCAGTTACAACATCACGTCATTTGTCCATTTGAGAACAAAAAATAATAACAAATAAGGAACGTTTCCAACAAAACCTTTTTTATGTTGATACGAAGCAATTAACAAAATGAAAAACAAAAAACACCAAGGTTAAAAAGGAGAAAACAAATTTAAATAACAAAAACTCTAAGCAATAAATTGCTAAAAATTAAAAAATAAAACTAAACCTAAAAAATAAAATAAAGGCGATGTTTTGATATTTTGTAAAAATGCTCTCCAAACTCAAAGTGATCACAAAACAAAAAGATTAAAAAAAGATAACAAAAAGGGATTAAAAATGCAAAGTAGTTTGTTTACAGAAACCATGTTTTAAATAACAAAATTTAGAAAAAAAAAATTAGAGGTTTCTATTAAAAGAAAACAAAAAAATCATTCTCCATTGCTTCAAAAAATTAAAAGCAAGAGTGCAAAAAATAGAAAATTAAAACGAACATGCTATATAAAGTGACAAAACTCTTGTCTAAAGAGTGCTAATTATAAACAAAAAAAAAAGCTAACTGCCAATCTTATTAATTTTTTGCTTTTCACACGCGTCAGATGCTTATAAACAATATACAAATATAATTTCCGCCGGATAAATTATTACCTAATACTTCCGCTCAATTAATGAAGCAAGCTTTTTTTTTGCATAAAATGACGTTATAATTTTTAATTTAGAATAAAAATTGGCAAAAATAAATGCACAGAATCTTATATCAGATCTAGAGGGAGATTCCGGACTCTCCCCGTTCCAAAAATTATATTAAGTAGTAACTCCACACCATTTTGTCGCAAGAAAAATATTTTAAAATAAGATTCTGAATGGCAATGTTTAAAATTCATAAGGGTAGCAAAAAAGGGTAGAGAAAACATAGAAAAATACTATCCCTCGTTTTTTACGTTTCTCAAGCATATTCCGGTACAAAAAATCAGCAAAAAATTAAACAATTTATCATAAAAACAGCTGATTATTAAAGGAGATCCATGGCAATTAATAGGGAGATTCCGGACTCTCCCCGTCCCAAAAATTCTGATCAGTAGTAAGGGAGACCGTCCCTGGTCGTTATCCTTGTTTTCATCTTAAATAAACTATTAAAAATAGTGAATAAAATATTTAATGGGAAGCAGTAGAGGACAGAGCGCTAGTGTTATATTTCTTTAATGCTGTACTCTAAATATCATTTAGATTCTGAAAATCCAAAAGATCAACTATAATTAGAGAAATTTTAGTAAAATAATAAATTCTTGATAAAATTATTTTGACAAATGAACGTGCGAAATAAAAAGAATGCTTTTCACGGGAAATGGAATATATATATTATATAAAGGTTTTTGACGTTAAGCTGCGTTCGCACATTTACATTGTTAATTTATTCATTAATTTTCTCTCACATCACTTCCCTGTTTTGTTAATGAGGGAATTGGTATTCAGATAAGTAAAATACAGTAGTGAAAAATAAAAAATAATTACTGGAAAAACATCAAAATTCTATCAGAAAAAAACAAAATTCTGTTTTTACTAAAATTAGGTTATTTTATTTCTGATTTTTTTTTCAATTATTAGTTAAGGTTGGAGTAAAAGCATGCCAATGCCGCCTGAAGCGACGTGAGGAAAAGTCAACCAAGCAAGGCGCTAACAAAACAACTGGCATGATTACTTTTTTGTTTTTATTTGTGAAGCAAAAAAGGCGGGAGGAATATTTTGTATATGTATATTAAATGAAATTGAAGGCAAAGTTTGGGCGTGTATTTACAAGTTTTTTACTCATAAAAGGTGTCATTAGTATCCCCTAAAGGCATTAAAGACTATTAGAGTCAGAAAGTTTAATTTAAAGAAAATAAACAAACAGATAAGTGCGCGAGATATTGCAGAACATTAAAAGTAAAAACAATTGTAAAATGGGGTCAAAAAGGTAATGGATTAAAAAATTGAGATTATTAGCAAGAGAAAAATTAAAAAGTTTTTAATACTAAACAAATCTGCTATATTTTGAAAAAGTATTTTTAAATTAGAATGTTTAGAAGACAGCAAACATTTAGTAATACTAAAGTATTCTACTTCTCAACTTGCTCGCAGCGACGCCTTGGGGTTTGTGGGAAGGGGGCAGTAGGCCAAGGCCACACTGTCGCCGTCTTCATCATCAACTACAACAACCCAGTGGCGGTCCTCCTTGTCGTCCATCCATTTCTCTCTGGTATCTTATATTTTTATTCGTATTTACATTACAACACCCAAGCTTTGTCGGTGTGATTTGTGGAGGGGACTTTAAGACGAGAATGGATTATTAGAGTCCGAGATAATGAAAAATTACAAAGTGGTTTTTTGAGGAGTTTTAGACGTTCAATGCTAACCAGAAAATTGAAATGCAAACTGAGAGATCGGTCACCTAATAAAAGGGGAAAGAAAGATAAGAAAATAGAATACCAAACATTCCCTAAGAGTAATTCAAATAATATTTTGATTTTTTTGATAGTAAAAGGACCTAATGGAATAACTTTGAGACTCAGATATCCAATCTTGTGTGACCTGTTCCTCTCCAAGGCATTATTTATGCAAGGCTTTCATTTGATTTTGTGGGGGCCGTTTGTTGGTGGTGAGGGGTATTGTGTCGTCGCCTTTAAATGACGCGACCACTGAGTATGAGAAGAAAAATTGATTGAAAAAATATGGCCGAGAAAATTGGAAAATGAGAAAAAATAAAATGCACGCAAACACAATTAAATTGAAAAATTGAGAAGGAAGTTTTTGGTTTGTCGTAAAATGTCTCCCCGACAATTGTGAGAAAAGAAATGATATCGTTGCAAAAACAACAGAAACGTTAACAAAAATGATAAAGAATAAAGACGATAAAATTTGTGAGAAGGATCATGCTTTAAATTAAATTAGAAAAAATTATTTACTTCAAGTTTTAATTTTATAATGAGATTTATTTAGCTTTGTGTAAATAATATAATTAAACAACTTTTTGTTAATAATACAAAAATAGAATGGGATTAAAAGTAAAATCGGAAGTACAAATAAAGAGAAAAAAAGTGGGAAACGTAAGTTATAAAAATTTGAAAAAACAACAAAAAAATTGTTATAATGTAGAATATCATGAAATTAAAAAAAATAGAGGAGATTATGCTGTAGAAAAAGATAATAAATTTGGAGTAAAATCTGAACTATATTGAGATATTTTTGCAATTCAGAGTGCCCGGCGATTCAGAGTGCCCTGAGCATTTATACAAAAATTTTCTCATCCTAAAGCCTTAGCAAGCAAACGAGGGAATAAATTGTAAAATATAAAAAAAAATAAAAGTAAAAAATGAGCCTAGTGCAAACGTCAATATAAGCATAAAAAGTTATAATATAGAGTTCTACCAACAATTTTTTTCATGCCAAATTGTGGCTTTTGCCTTTTACTTAGCCGCTTTAGTGAGAAGCAAACAGACAATTAGGCATTGGCGTAAAGCCTTTTTTCTAGACAAAAAATCAATGGAAAATTAGACGCGCGGCAAAAAAGAAAACAAAATAAACAAAAAATATTTTAGAAAAATTAAAATAAACAAGGAAATATCTCAATATAAAGCATAAAGGCTTAAAAAGGAGGAAATCTCATTTTTAAGTCTAGTTTATTGTCATTATTTTGCTTTAATAAAATAAAAATATTTATTAAAAAGAGAGGGAGGAAAGAGGATAAATTTATTTATTTATAAATAAAAATAAAATAATAAATAACATATGGAGACACTAACACAAATAAAAGAAAGAAAATGCTTTCTACGCTATTCTCGTAAAAGCTTTATTTTATATACGCTTGAATGTCTTATTTTTTACAATTAAAAATACGTGGAAAAATTAAATAAATAATAACAAGTTTCAATAGAAAAAATATTATTATCAAAAGAATCGAGCAAAAATCATAGAAAAGATGATAAATATATTTATTTTATTATTTATTGTTTTTTTTTCTCGCGCATGATAACGACGAGAAAAAAATTTAATTTATTTAAGATTTTATGGGCATATTTGACTTAATCGAAAAAATTTTTCTTTGATATTCTGGATCAAACATATATATTATTATAGTGAAACACTCTTACTATATTTTTAGATAGGTTAATCAACAAAGCTACAAGATTTTTAAAAAATTGCTTAAAAACAACCAAAATTGATCTTCACTTAATTACTGTATTCGACTTAACCGAAAAATTTTTTTCTTTGATATTCTGGATCAAACATATATCTGTTAATAAAATATTTGGGAAAGATGAAGCAAAAATAAAAAAGAAAATCAGATATGAAGCAGCTTTAGAAGCAAATGAGTCAACTCAAAAAGTGAAGCAATGTTTCACTTAAAAATGAAGCTTAAATGTAAAAATGAAGCAATGCTTTAATGAAATCTGGGAAAAATGAAGCAAAAAATAAAAGAAAAAATTAAACAAGATATTATGAATGTGCAGAAATAAAAATAAAATTAAACAAAAATAAACATAAGAAGCAAAATTAAAGTAAATAAAAATTAATCAAATAAAAAAATAAAATGTGCAGTTTAATAAATAAGATGAGAGAGGCTTTTTACAACACTAAACGTATTAAAGAATAAAGAATTTTTAAATTTCTTGATATTTGATTTTTGATGATTAGTTAGTTTGTGTGGGAATGGAATTTAAAGATTGCTAAATACTAATTGAAGAAAAGGTGAAAAGTTGGTTTAAGAGGTATTTAATAAATAATGAAACATAAATTCTGAATTAAACAAAAAGAAAAAATGAAGCAAATATTTAAAAAATAAAGCAAAAATACATTAAAAAGCAACAATTCCAACTACATTAATCCTGAATTTATGAGTCTAAAAATATTAAAAAAATATATAAAAGCTGATTTATGTATGAGGAAAAGCTCTGATCTTTTTCACAAAATAAAAGAATAAACAAACGGGATTAAATAAAAATAAAAAGAATTTGTGTGTTTTAGCAGAGTGCTTGAAAGAATAAAAGTAGTAAACTGCTGCTGTTACTTTATACGCTTCTGGACGTTGACTGTGAGAGAAGGGATTTGATTTGCAAGCAAAATATAAAGGGATTGAGCACAAATAAACACTACACACATTTCGCTTTGTGCATGTTGGGGCTGGAATTAGGGCAGAAAATGGACGTACTAGAGTGCTAAAAGAGAGTAGAAGGGATAGTCATGGAAGAGGGTCGGAAGAGTCTAAGACATAAAGTCATTAGAGTCGGAAGGAAGGGTTAGTAGAGTCTAAGACAGAAAGTCATAAGTTATTGGAATCAGAGTCAAAACAAATGAAAAGAAGACTCAAATATATTAAAAAATCTCACAACTTTCACAAACTCCAGTGTGTATTACTGCCGATTAGTCCATCAATCTATATAGGATAAATAAAATAAAAAAATGAATCCGGTTCGGGTGGAGGACCCGCAAATGGATAGAAATAAGGGGATGTGAATAAAAATGTATGAATAGATCGGAGGAATGTAGAAGGAAGCTGCGCGGTAAATTCATGTGTTTATGTGCATTCTACTAAATGTGTAAATCTAAATAAAATTCCAATAAATGTAAGTTTATTAGGTTTAATAAAGAAATATTTTTTGTTAAAGGAAGGAAAAGAATTAATTAAAAATGAATCAGATAAAATAAAACTGAAGCAAATATGTAAATGAAGCAAGCATTAAAAGTCAAAAAATGAAGCAAAATTTCAAATTTAAAAGAATTCCTACAAAATTTTCAAAAAAGTAAACTGATAAAATTAGTGATTAATGGCCAGAAATGTCAGTCATTAAACAAAAAAAATGAAAAAAAGAAAACCACCCTAAAGTCAATCAAAGAATAATAATAGAAGAAAATAAATAAATCAGTTAATATTAGGCAATTTGATCTCAAGTCAGATGAAGCAAAAATTACCGTAATACAATAGGGAAAATTCAAAATAAACAAATCGTGGAGTTAAAATTTTAATTTACTGATTTATTATAATAAAAGAATTTCTGATTAATGATTTTCAATTTTTATCTAAAAATAACCTTAAACTTGTTTCGATTTTTAGGTTAATGCCAAAATCTGAATAATTCCACCTATTTAAATCAGCGTGCTAATGAACTTTGAAAATAAACTTATCGTTAGTTTAAATAAACTTTTGGGTAAATATCACATGAAAATGAGATAAATGAGTAATACAAAATATAAACAAATAAACAAACAAAAAAATTCAATTAAATTTCAGAAGTGGGCGTTAAAGAGAACTTTGTCAAGTTTAAAGGTGAATAATTGATAAAGTGACGTTACAGGAATAAAAAATAATTTATAAATAATAAACTGTGTAGGTTTAAAAAAGGAATGAGAAAATTTACGTAAAACGGGGGAATTTACCGAGAAAAAATTTTTGCCTTCAAATAAATAATAAAAATAATTTAAATTTTATTGGGTGATAAAACTAGCACTTTTAGAATATTCATAAATAATAATAAAAGAGAGAAAATAAGAAAATAAGGCAAAAATTGATTGATCTTTGAATCAAAAAATTTTTTTTCTTCATAAGTAATATCAGACACTAGATTTAGATTATACTCCTTGAGTATAACATTTTTGTTTTGATTTGACATCAATCGAAACTAGTTTTTCGAAATTTGTTTAAAAATTTTTTAATTTTTTTAAATTTTATTGATTGATCTTTGAATCAAAAATTTTTTTTTCATTGATATTTAATATCAGACACTAAATTTAGAATATACTCCTTTAGTATAACATTTTAATATTGATTTTACATCAATCGAAACTAGTTCTAAGAAAGGAAAAATGCCAAAAATTTAAGTTACTTTAATTAGCTTTTTAGTAAATATCCAAAAATAATTTTAAAAATTCCAACAGATGTTAAAAAAATTTAAATATCTAAAAATAAAAAAATGTTCAAAAGTTTTAAAAATTAAAAAAATGTTTGAGAAAAAAAAAATAAAAAATTTAATACCATGTTGACTTAAAAATTGAGTCCCTAATCCACTAAAAAAGAAAAGCCGTTTCTCCATTTTTGAAAAAATGTAAATGATATAGGCGCATTTTAAAAATTGAATTTACTTACGCTGGAATAGTAAAACCACGCTAATGGAATTTTGCGACGGCAATGGCATACATATTTATTTAAAAAAATGAAATAGAAAGCTTTATCTAGGCAAAGAATACAAGAAGGAATAGGCGCATTTTAAATAAAATTATGAAAAAACAGTAAAATATTGAAGAGAGAATAAAATTTTAATAATTCGAGAAAAATTAATAAAAAGTTGTAAATATTTTTAATAGAAAAAGCATGAAGGTGGCAACAAGCTTCTCCAGTTTTCTTAAACAGAAGTGTTTCCTTTTCATAAGAGATGCAACAATAGAGATCTGATATTAGCGACCATGTTGGATGCACGTTTTAAAATGAATTATTTTGAAACAGCAAGACATGATGAATATATAAATTACTTGATTTATGAAGCGGAAAAGCTGTCTAATATTGAAGTGATTAGAATTATTTTTTTATTTTTTTTAAATTTCTTTTTAGAATTCCCCAATACATGGATCAAATGATGATGTTGAATGTCCTGCGACCAGTATATCCAATCTTTTTATGGATTTCGAAAAATCACAAACAGAACAAGAGGAACTTTTTGGACCTTTATCTCCACCGGTTCCATCTATTTCCATCATAAGCACACGACAGAAGGCAGAGATAGAAGTTTTCGGATATCTGGATCAGAAGGTAGCAAAATATATTTAAATACAAAAAAAAGTTTCTAGAGTAATAATAACTAAGTAATACTTAGTTATTATTACTCTAGAAACTTTTTTCCCCATTTCAAAGTCAAGTTTTTTTTATTTATTCCCCCAGCTCCCACTCAAAATTTGGCATTATGTCTAGCTTCCAATACACGTTTTTTACTTCCAGCCATATTATATAGTCAACACAACATATGTATAAAGTAGTAAACATGGGAAAATGTCAAAAAACAAAGAAAAAAAATGGCAAAGCATGCACATGTTCCGTGCTTCTAGATGATATACTACACAAATTTATATAAAATTGAAGAAAGCTTGCCCTTTGAATTAGCTGAAGGCTTGCCCTTTGCACAAAAAAGGACTATAAAGTAAATAAAAAAGAATATAAAACAAAATGTCGAGAATAAAACACAGAAAAAAGCCAGATGTGCCGCTGCCAACAACCACTTGTAGCTGGCGGAAATAACGTAAAAAAATTGAAAGAAAATAAATGAAAACAAAAATTAAAAATTTCTTTATCTGTTTTAATTCCAAAAATTAATATTAGAGTCAATGAGTTAAGGCTAGTGGATGTGAAGAAATCTTAGAAATAAACTTGTATCAGGAAAAGAAAAAAGTGAAGAAGATGGTTTTTAACAAATAAACTTCAAGCATGTAAAAAAGCAGAAAAAGAAATTCTGGAAAAATTTTAAAAATTAAGAAAAAACGTCTAGAAAGATAGGAAAGTCTGATTATGTAATAAAACACGTGGTAAAGTCTCGACATAAAATAGAAAAATTAAAATTTTATTCCTGGTTTTTATTTCCAACTTGCTAAAGAAAAGAATGGAGATGAGAAAATGTGTGAGTGCTTATAAGGGAATTTTTAGAGGAAATCTTTTTGTGAAAGAAAAATTTTCTAAGAAATATGCAATAATTAACAAGTCTGGGTCTGATAAATTTAAAATAAGTTAAATTACAAGATAAAAGAATATAAAAAATAAAACAATAATTTTAAAATTAACAAATTGTGAAATTAAAGATTTAAAAATATTAAAAATAAATATTTAAAAAAATTTTAAATTAAAAATGATAAAAAAATAAAAAGAAACAGATGAATTTAAATAAAGAATACTGTTCCATTTAAAAAGAGAAAGATCAGATCATCCTTCAAAAATTAATAAAGGATGGCATTTAACTGGTTCAACTACCTCTCAGCTGTTACTTAACAAACAATTTTTTACTTTTATTTGTAAAAATTTTTAGTTCTTATTAATATTTATTAAAAATAAAAAAATCTCCAAAAAACATTTTTATTGCATAAATTTTTATTACTGAGAGAGGAAGTAGTACAAAATAATATTTCAGTGAACAGGAGGGGGTTCTATAGTTTGACGGCGCCGTACATTTTTTCATTATTCGATGCGCGAATTCTCGCCATATTTTCATTGTTAATATTTTTATAAAAGGAAAAATAACTAAAATAATAAAAAAAAAACGTTTTGAAGAATGAAGTAAACAAAGAAAATGACAAAAAATATAAAAAATTAGTAAAATGTGCACTACAAAAGATAATAAAAATAGGTTTTATGAAGAGTTATACAATGAATTATACAAAAATTACTAAAACAACGTTTTTAAATTAGTAATAAATAAATAATCTCCAAGTTTTTGGAATTAAAAGTTTGCGCAAATATAGAAAATAAATCTTTAAAAGCATTTTGCAAAAAACCAAGAGATTTATGTAAATAAAATAACTCATAAACAGAACACCTTTTAAGCAAAGAAAATGCCAGAGATTAATAGAGATAATGGATCCTTTTAACATTCCATAAATATACTGGCATATGGTAAGTAGGGTCTTTACAAGAGACCCTACTTACTGACTCTTGTAAGTAGTCTTTACAAGAGTCATCGAAGCTCTGTTGGTCTTTTATGTGATAAAGTATTCTGATCGAAATGAACAAGCAAAAATGATTTTCTATTAAATCTCAGCCTTATATCCTAACCTATGCGTATATTAATCCTAAGAGTAGCCTTTAAAAACCGAAGAATATTAGATGTAATTCAAGAGCTGTTGGATACAGACGGTCATTTCTGGATATAAATAGAAATAAAAATTTATTTTTGTTAAAGAGGGCATTAGAAACAAAAATAGTACAAATATCCAAATGTTAGGATATTTTTGTTGTGTGCAAAAAGCAAAAAAATTTGGATCTTTAGAAAAAAACAGTGATGGGCGCCGCAGGGAGGATTAGTGTCAACGCCATCATTGATGTGTATAGAAAAATCAGTGAAAAAAAATTAAGTAGAAAAATGTCGCCGAGAGCAATCCAAAATTGATGGGGGTAGCTGGCGAATACCAAAAGCTTTTAAAAGATTTTAGTGTGTAAATAAAGAGGATTTTTTTTAGTTTTTTGTTAAAGCCGGTCGTTAAAAATGACAAGATCTAAAAAGATTGGGAACACGAAGCAAAAAATGACCTCTGCTTTTTGGATGTGAAAAAATGGTTGAATGGATGAATAAATAAATAAGAAAAATGAGATGAATGGACATAAAATACTGATTGATCTCGAAGAACCTATTTAGAAATAAAATTAATTTTTGATGGAAAGGACCGTCGAATGAGAGCAGGATGAGTAATACTGATAAGGCACAAAATTGTTACAAGTAAGCAAAAATAAATAATAAAAAATTAAAGCCGAGAATTAAAAAATTGATTGAAGTGTCTAAAATAAGGATGCTGGCCCTAACGCATTAAAAAGGATAATTTCTCAATATTTGGACACAAAATTAATTATCAGCTATTAAGTAACAAAAAATATAGAAATAAAGGTTAAAGGCTAAAGAATTATAAAAAAATAAACTTTAGAGAAAGGCCAAAGACTATTTATTTAATTTTATACTTGATGACCCTATGATTTTGGCGTGACCAAAACAAAAAAATTGGTAGAGAAGTGGGACAAGAAAAAGCAAAAATTGAAGAGGAATAAACTAAAATAATATGCTTTTTAAGTGTGTTGCAAAGAGAAAAAGCAAAGTTAAGAAAAAAGCAGCAGTCGCTTCTCACTCTAAAAATATAAATTTAAAGCAATTCTGCACACATAAACAAAAAATACGAGAATGTCGAGAAATAAATAAATATATTGAGTTAAAGAGCAGAAAAAGAATTTGTGTTTTAGGGTCTAAAAATTGCTAAAAATGTGTCAAAAATTTTGTTAGTGATTTATTAAAGACTAAATTGAACAATCAATTCTTAGTAGAAATAAAAACAAGATGAACAATAAAAGTAAAAAATCAGCAAGAAATAACAAAATAGAAGTCTAACAAAGTGCTCCATTAGAAGTATTATACAGTAATACATTATACAAAATATGAAGAAAAATATTTCCATTGGGTGAAGATGTTATACATAGAAAATGAAAAAAGTACCACCACTTTTCTTACTCTCTATCTCTGTTCGCAAAAGAAAGACGAATACATTAGAGTATCTAAAGTAAAATGAAGTTTTCCATGATGAAGAGCTGTCGATGAAATTTTAGCAATAATTTTGAAAATCATATCTGAGAAAAAATGGAGTTAACTAATTTCCTTCAAAAAATAGTAAAATTGATGATCGAGAACAGAAAGAATAGAATTTTGTAGTTTTAATAGTTAAACCTCAAGGACATTTACAAAACATGTTTTTGAGTGTTTTGTTTAGATTAAAAAGGAATGTTTAAGTTGTAAAAAAGAATAAAATAGGTTGCGGTAAATTGTTTAGAGTGGTTTAAATGATTGATTAAATTAGGAAAGGAGAATAAAAGAAAGAATATTTTGGAAATGTGAATTTTTTAAAATAAAAATAATAAAAAAAGATAAATACGACTATGAAAGGTTTTGAATTTTAAACGCGAAATCTTACTTAAGAATATGGAAGATAAAAAAACTAATACGCAAAAATACAAAAAACAATAAGTTCAGTACAACAAAAATGTAAATACAATAGGTTCTTTGATTTTAGGTCCCAAAAATTTGAAAATCTTAACATTTCCGAAAACCAAAAAATAAACTAAAAATTCTTAAAAATAATAATAAAAATTGACCATTTGATACAAAGTTATATAAACATTTTCAATTAATCCTCAAATAAACCTATTATATAACACTTTTTTGTTGTACTTTTAAATATTAAACTTTCCTAACAAAAAATTCAAAAAAAAAATCAAAAAATTCAAAAAACACTCATTAAAAATGAAAAAAAGTTAAATAAAAAACCAACAATGCCAACAAAGCCACACAAAGCTCCAGTGATCATTTCCAGTTTCCAAACATGTGACGCATAAATTGGCTGCTGATCATAGTTGTTGAAAATGAATAAATAATGTAGTTAAATATATTTGTTAAATATTTTTTCTAAAAGATTAAAAAAAGATTAAAATATAAATATGTAAATAATTAAAAATAAAAAAATAGGAAGAGAAATTTTGATAAAATTTTCAAAAAATACCAAAAAACGAAAAGGCGACATAATAAAAATTAAAAAAGAAATCTCAAAATTATGAACACTTTCTAGCTATTTATGTTTACATTTGCAAAAAATTTGTGTAAAAATATTTTTCTAATAAATCATATGGAAATGACACAAATGATAAATAAAAATAAAATAAATGGAAGGGTGTTCAGCGTAAGTTCAATAGATAAATTGTGTTTAAATAAAAAATGCGAACGCATTTTCCGACACATACTACTTTACACGCAAAATAGAGAAATGCTTTTTTAATAAATGGTTAGTCACACTTTCTACTAATTTAAAAGCGGAGGCGTTGTTGATATTTTTTCTTCGAATGTTTATGTATTGACTGACCTTCTCTTTTGAACTTTGACACTCTTCTGGGTGATTAAGAAAAGCAAAGAAATTGATTTAATAAAAAAGGGGGTTTGCAAAAAAGAAAAATTCCCAAAAATAAGAAAACAGAAAATAATAGAAAAAACTAAAAATCATGGATTATCACTAAATAAATAAATTCCTGATTTGTTATAAACAAAAATTCAAGTTCTTATTTATCGCTTTGTGTAAAAAATTGAAAAATAGAAAATATAAAACGAATGAAAGGAAGGCGTGAAAATATGAAAAGCTTAATAGGAATCGCTTTATGCGCATTTTTGTTATTTAACGGAATCGCTTTACAGCTAGCCTAACATTTGTTAAAATAATGCTGCTAACGAAGAATGAAAAATTGTTTTTCTAGATATTATTCCTTTAAATAGAAAATATTTAGTTGAAACTGCACGTTTATTGTTGATATTTTTATTATGAATTGGTAAAGGGTTAAGTTGTTTACAAAGAAACCGGATTGCAAATAATAAAAGATTAATGGGTAAAAATGAGGAAAATTAATATGAGGATTAACCCTAAAATTAACTTAAGATTAAACTTCGCCGGAAATATCAGAATTAAATTAACAATAATCAGAAAAACCAAATGAAAGAAGTAATATGTTGTATCTTCTTGTGCACAAAATGTGAAGATTGGAAAAATGGGAATGTGAATGTTGTACAAATTGGAGGGGGCTTACACCGCGTAAATTAATTGTACCTATCGGCGAATCTCATGGCTCGACGGAAATTGCGCGCAATGAAAAAGAAAAAAAACATGAAAGAATTGCAGTAAAAGTATTATATAAATAAAAAATGGAGAAACAAAAAATAAACAGAACTAAGTATAAATAAATCGGAGAAAATAGAAAAACAGGACAAATTTTTAATTATAGAAGTTGACAAGAAAAGGAGAAAAAACATTAATTTAATATTTGCTGAAATTCTCACCTTTGATTAATGATTAATCGGAAATAGCTTTTTAATAAACTGCTCGTCTCGAGCAAAAAAGCACTTTAATAGTGGAGTGAATTATAGACGAACTTCAAAATGGTAAAAAATTAAAATTTGGTAAAAGGATGGTTCAGTGCGGGAATTTGTAAAGGACAACTGAGTGCGGCGTCTATTAAAAAAATTGTCTGTAGATCATGGATGAAAAAATTTTTGAATCAATAAATATATCATTTATATAGTATATTATCTTATTTTCATGAACTAAAAATAATAGAAAATTAGAATTTTATAGAAAATTTATTTTTCTCTACAGCTAAATCAACATTTATAAATGAATAAATAAATATTAAGCAAAATCGCTGAAGAGTGTTTTAATGCGTTGTTATACAAAGCTGTTTTAATAAGAAAAAATTTAATAAATGGGGAAAGCAAAAAATAGCGTAGAAAAATAATAATAAAAGAAAAATATAAGAACCGGCTTTTCCTCTCCTCCTATTCATTCACCGCATTTTCTAATTTTTTTTGACCAACAAAAGTATTTTTGTACTTGCAGCTGTGAGGCTAAAAGACGACTGAAGACGGCGATGTGATGAGCCTCCGCTTTTGCTTCTGTTTTTAGTGAACGAAAAATTATTATGGGAACAGAAAGACAAAGATGAACAACAAATTGTGTGCTTACAACTAACGCCTAAGGCATTGCGCGCAGCCGACAAACAAAGACAAACGCTAAACTTTCGCGCAAAAGAAAAAAAATCTATGAATGAGCGAGAGATTTGAATGAATATAAGTCCAATCGACTTTTTTGAATCCAATGAAAGTTTAATAGTAACCCAATATCGTCCTGATCCTCAAGTTTTTTAAAACCAAACTGCAAAGATTCTAAGTTCCTTCCTTTTATTAGAGAAGTATTAATTGAAACTACTTCATGGAACCAGACTAATAAAAAATATGAAAAAGCATCGTTGGTGGTCTAATTTTAAGTACCTATATACTAATTTTCTTTTCGGTGATTGACCAAGCATCTAAAATACTAGTTAACAAAGTACAAAAAATAAGCACTTTTAAAACGCGCATTCAATTAGCAAAAGAAAATAAATCAGAAAAAGAAAAATCAGAAGCAAAAAGAAAAATGTGTAGCAAAAAATAAATATAAAATAAAGGGCTCAATGAGGAGAAAGAGATGATCCGCCCGAAAATTTCCTAAAATAGTTTAATATTTTTTCTTGTATTCGCCACAAAGGAATAAGAAATGAATGGTCTTTTGTGGAACAGGAATTGGTAGCAAAAAAAGAAAATAAATAAAAATATTTTAATATTTGCTTACTAATAGAGTAAATGTAGTTAAAAAAGGAAAAAAATTTTTTGATAGTTGTTGAGGAATTTAGTTTAAGTTTACAAATAGGGAAATACTCCACCTATAGGAAATTAAGAACATTTTCAGGAGAATTAAAAATTAAAATAATTAAATATAAAAAACGGCCAACCCTGGCTATTGTGCCCCCAGAAATCAGAAAAAACTAGGAAATCAATTAAAATATTTAAAAATCTTAAAGTATTTATTAAATTATATAATTTTGTTTGTTGTATTGTAAAGCTCAAAATTGAAGAGAAAATGAAGAAAAACGGAAAATAAACACAATGTACAAAACTGATCGGCGCCGGCTGGTGCTAGGCTAACAGAAAAATCGAGCACTCTGGTCAGCCGTTTGGCGAAGAGCGCAGACAATTTAAAAGGTATATAATATTGAAAATTTATAGAATATAACAATGGAATGAATAAAAGAAATAAAAGGATTTAAATAAAAAATTTAAAATGAGAGATAAGGCTGTGCGACTGGCTAAATATTTTCTTCTATATCTTTTGATTGAATGAACCGATTTAGTAGAAATTGGTAACATTTAATAGAGAAGAAATTTAGCTACAATATTCAATTATAATTAAAATTTTAGATAGCTGGATAATGATGCTATGGGCAAAAAATACTTGAAACCCTTTAATTTCTTCATAATTTTATAAATTCTTTGAAAATAAAATTTGAATAAATAAATAAAAATATTTAATTTTAACTAGTCGAGAAGTAATGTAAACGTAAAATATTAAGAAATTTTAAGGTTTCCGGCACTCACTTAATTAAACTGCACTATTATAATTTCGCAAATTTATCACCTCTCAGTTTTTCTTAAGTTGTTTGCTATTTTTGGAATTTCGAAAAGCAAGTTGCCCTTTAATATTGCAATCTCTTTAATTTATAGACCCAAATATCCTAATTTTAGAAAAGCTGGAAATAATAAGAGAACAGAAAAATAACAGAGAGAGAAAAGAGAGAATTTGTTATTATATGCCTAATTCCAGCACCCTATATAACATTTTGAGTTGGTAAAATATAAGAGTATTCATTAAGCTCCAACAAATACGGCATCCCTTTGTTAACGATACGGTCGTTAACTACTATGAATTTTTGGAATGGGGAGGGTCCGGAACCTCCCTTTATAGTTTTTAAAGTATTTATATTTACAATCGTTTATTTAATTTTTAGTCAAGGGGACTCAAACATCTTTTTTTATATTCTTAGCAGAAGGAAAGAAGAAAAACACTTGAGAGACTATAATATTGAATTCTCCATCTATATCCAACAACTGCACTCAATAAAATTATTTTTCAAAACATTATCCAAGTTAAGGTATTGGACAAACGAAGAAAAGACCCTCAATAGGTTTTGGAATTTTTGGAACGGGGAGTGGTCCGGAGCCTCCCCTTTTAAATTATGCATTATATGTAGACGAATTACAGCTTAAACAATAGGTGGTTATTTTTGAACTCTTTCAATCTCAAAAAATTTTTCTTGGGGCATACATTGTGTCATTTATAGCTAAATGTGTTAACTTGATTATGTTAACTTGTCAATACAAAAATGTTATACTCAAGGAGTATAATCAAAATCTAGTGTCTGATATTACATATCAAGAAAAAAATTTTTTTGATTCAAAGATCAATCAATAAAATTTAAAAAAATTAAAAAATTTTTAAACAAATTTCGAAAAAACTAGTTTCGATTGATGTCAAATCAATACAAAAATGTTATACTCAAGGAGTATAATCAAAATCTAGTGTCTGATTCAAGAAAAAAAATTTTTTGATTCACTAGTTTAAAAAAAACTAACAATTAATCATATAGTTGAACAAAAACATTACCCAACTAAAATTTGAGGGGAGGATCGCCCCTCCCCAACCCAAAAATTGTCGAAAATATGGACCAAAATATATGGACGAAATATGGACTTTCGCATATGGACGTAAATTGCTGCTTTCAATTTACAAAAGGCAAAATTTAATTTAGGATTGTATGATTGTTTGTAGTCGATGGGCAGAGATATATTTAAAGTTTTTGTACTCTCTTCTCTTTTTATTTTTCTTACAGCTGGCATTAAAAATAAGTGAAAATAATAGTAGAGTCTCATGAAATTTAGTCGAATTTTCAAATTATAGCTCAATTTTAAAATAAAACCACATTTTAACTTAAAAAGGGAGGTTCTTGACCTCCCCACTCCAAAAATTCTTGTAATTTAATACGCCGGGGGGAACACTAACTATACATACTCAACGGTACTGTTATTTAAAATCTATAGGGGAATATCACACGGTGTGGAAACGTTAGACATGGAAAAAATATAAATAGTATTATCTATATATTTTCTCTTTCACTAACCATTATTAAAAATTAAATTTAATATTTACTCAAGCCAAATGATAAAACTTATTAAGCAAAAATATATTAATTTTCCCATCAATTAACATAAAATTAAGTTGAAATAACTGTTCTCTTATTTTTTGTTAATTTTAAGCCTTTAATGAACGTCCACCCATGTGTTCCTCAGCAGCCTTCTTGCGCTTGTACTCTTCTGGATGCCTTAAAATATGATAAAATATAAAAATCCTAAAAATATTTCTCACAATTTCCACCAAAACATATCACTCCAATGACGGCAATTATTAAAATGCCGACTAAATTTGTCACGATCCCACATGTCAGCATAAATGCGTTGAATAGCTTCATAGGCATGCTCTTCTGAGCATTCACGATCCTCTGGAATACCCACTTGGGTCTGACAATTATCCGCGTAATGACTAAATATATAGATATTTGGTCTATTAACTATGATTTACCCAAAGCTTTGAGTTTTGCCTTTCTCCTCATTAATCATCTCATAAGTACAGTGAAAGTTGGCATTACATTTTTTGCATTTGAAAAGCACCTACATATGTATATAATTAACATTGTCATAATTCTCAAAAACAAGTGTTTACTTGAATTGCTTCATGAGGTCCCTCATCATGCAAATCATCCGGACCTGGAGAAATCACCTCATCACCAACTTGTTCCTCACGCAAATTCACAGAAAATATTCCTGCAATTGGTCGCCACAAATTAATAGAACGGCGCCGAACAGGAGGAGCACCGGCTCCGCCTTCAACTGGGATTTCAAGTACACTTGCTAAAAAATAATTTTTCAAAATTCCGATTAAGTCAGAATCGAAATTAAGGGAGGATTTCCCCTCCCCGTCCCAAAAATTGAAAGTATGACATGCTGGGGGGTACTTTGAAAATATAAATACTCTGAATGACATTTTTCGTTGCTTGAAAGAAATTATTCTCTTTTGTGCAAATAATAGACATAGATAAAATTAAATAGTATAGTTTCTCTCTTTTTCTTTTTCACTAAAAGAAAATGAATATTTAAAACATCTAGTCAAAACACTCAATATAATTCGTTCAAAAATATTTAGGTAAAATTAGTGATAAAATGACTAAGTTAAATATCAGTTAAATATTCTACTTATCTCCTCCCTATCTCATCCTATATTCCTTATATCCACACATCGGTTATAACGACACCCGTCGAGCATCCCTATATTTTTTAAAGTACCAACCCTTTCTTCCCCCAAATTTAATAGCAACACGTTCAACATGAGTGGCAATCCAATTTTGAGCTCCGCATTTGCATGGTTTACTTTCTACCCAGCAATCTGGATTACCACCAACACAGTCGTCTGTTCCCATACTTTTGAATTGATCGAAAATAATTAATTTAAAATAGACTGAAAATTTAAAAATCGAATAAAATTAAATAATTTGAAAGGTTCGTTAAATAGAGAGTAATTAGAACGAGAGTTTACTGTAGATAAAATTATAAAAAATAAAAATATTAACTTTTTAAAAAATATAAAAATTTGTTAAGAATTACAAATGACAAGGAAAAGGATATCAAATTTATCCGAAAACTGCTTAAATTAAATCTTTAAACACATTTTCTTCTACTAAAATACTACTATTTTTTGGATCAATTTCTAGTCAAAAATCGATCAATCATTTAAAAATCCGTTACCAAATTTAATGCAAAAAATAGTCAAAAATAGGTTAACGATTAAAAAAAATATTTTTTAAATTAAATTTAAAGCAAAAAAACGTTGAAAAACATGTCAGGTTAAAATAATTTTTTAAATTTGTGTTCCACGATTAACACACCAATTGGTCCTCCTGGAAAGATAAAATGGATTTAAACAAGTCTGACAACGAGATAAAAGTATGACCAGAAAGATAAATGATGCTAAAAAGAAAATTCCACCTGACAAAAATTTATTAATAAACATAAAGCTTATTGACGTCAGTTGGTAAAAAGAATTGTTTTTGGATGGGCAAAGGAATTTTTAATAAAAATTTATTTTTAATAAGAATTCTTGACTTGTGAGTCAAGAATTAAGGATCAGAATAAATTTTTGGATCTAGGGCAGGATACTGCCTTATGAAGGTCTATGAATTGATTTTCGTTGTTCTGCAACGTATTACGGCTATTGGGTCTGTGACAATCCATTGTCTTATTAGTATAGCTTTCTCTAGTTACAGTATATTTTAATTTCAGAAAACCCCTAACAACGAAACAAAACTTATGGATCCCTAATTAAACTTTAAAAACAAAGAGAATTTAAGGATACTGTAAAATAACTATTTAAATGGGTCAGACTTTTTAATTAAATTCTTTAATTCTGGAGAAATAAATTTTGTTAATTAAAAATAAAATTAAACAAGCCTTGAATAAACCTATTAAGGATATACATATTTATTAAATTGTTCATTTTAAAATAATATTTATTAAAAAATATTTTTAAATTACGGAAATAAGCACACGCTTCCCACAAAATATGTTTTTCAAAAATAAAATAATCTTTAATCTTTTTGCTTAAAACAAAAATATATATTAATTAAAAACACTTTTTCTTTTAAAAAATAAAAATATTTCTTTTTAATTTTCTAAAGTCAGATTTACTCAAATAATCTTCTTAAAGCACATGGGACTATGCTCAGATCATCACACCTTGAGGTAAACCTTGAGTTTGGAATTAATAAAAAACAAGAAAGGATTTTTTTGAAAGGACACATGTGAGGGAATTTTTAAAAAAGATCTCACAAGACAGTTATAAATAAATGAAAATGTCCTATATTTTTGGGAGGAGTGTTATGAGTGTTCTATGAATTTTAATAGAAATTTCTTTCTAACTTTTATTTAAAATAGCATTTCAAAAGATCGAAGGTATATTAAGTTCATTTATCGTTCGATACAGCTCGACGAGAGTCGAAAGGCATCAAATCTTTGAGATATGCCCTGAGGGCATTGGCATTAAGGTATGTTTTGGGATCATTTTATACTATCTCTCTTGTAAGGAGTATTTTTAAATAAGGAATATTTTAAATCGAGGAGTATTCCTAAAAGCCATCTAGAGGCATTTAATTGTTTTGAAATCAATTTTGAGTTAATTAAATACATTAGTTGCCAAGGATTTTCTTTAAATAATTTTAAAATAAATAAGCAAACATAAAAAATCGAAGATTAAACAAAAGAAACTAAACGTTAAATCAAAACAAAGAAATGTGGCGATATTTTTACGTAGGCGGAAAGGATATCAAATAACTTTGAAAGTTAATTTAAGTTTATGCAGTGATATAAAAAATAAATATAAATTTGTAATGGTATTTAATGAAAATATTTAATCAAATTAGATTTATGATGAAAATTTTGGAGATTTCATTCAAGAGAGACATTTATGGAAATTCTTTTATATACAGTTAGCCTCACTAATTTAAAGAAAATACATTAGCTATTTTTGACTCATTAATACACTCTTTAATTAATTCTTAAGCTTGTAAGCAAAACAACAATTTTATTTTTTAATAATTTATTCAAAGTTTATGAATACCATTTGATTATCACAAATTTATTAAAATACCCAATTTAATATAAATTATATTCCCATTTATTACTGTGTTACTTTAGCAAAGTGAATTATATTCTTTCGGTTTTGTAGATGGATCACATTTAATATCCCCAACTGGTGGGTTATCACCCATAAAGTTAGGAGTGCATTTACAATTTTTATAAGTTTCTAAAATATAGAAAAATATATATTATTCAAAATCTAATAAATTACTGAAAGAACCAGAAGATGACCATCTACAGCCACCACACACGCCGCCGCATGAATAAAATTCACAATATTGTTTTCCTTTGCAACAACCAGCATCTACATTCGAGCAGAAAGGTAAGAGAATAAAACAGATAATTATGATGCAACTTTTCATGATTAAAAGTAAATTTTATCTGTTAAAAGCTTAAAATCAAGATAATAATATTTAGAATATATTAAAATTTATTTGGACTAGGAGTAGAGTGTATTAAGGAAGTAAAACTAATACTATAAGCCATAACTAAGCTGTTGATGTTCTGGATAGGATTAGCTCAGGAATTTATTCAAAAATCTTATAAAAATTAAAGCTATTATCCAAATAGAAAATGATAATAGGACGATCATATCGAGATTTATCAAATAAAATTAATGGGAAGGCCCATTCGAATATCATCCACTAATACAGTTAAAGCAAAATGTTTTTAAGAAAAAATAATTAATTAATTTTGTTTCACCAATAGCTAATTATAAAGTCTTTAATAAATGAAATAAATATGAGATTTGCGTCATTAAAATCATTTAGATTGAAATTTTTATTATTAATACAAGCTGAATAATTTAAAAAATAAGAGAGAAATTTTTATATAATTTTTGGAAAAATTTCTTTCAAAATAAATAAAAATAAAGAGAAAATTTTAAGTTGTATAAACAAATTTTAAATCTTCCTTTTATGGAATAAAAATTTTTTATTTTGCAATTATAAAAATAAACGGCAAACAAAGATTATTTGGCAATTTCTAAAATAAAATTAATCAAGCTTAGAAATATGCAAGAATTATTTCAAATTTTTAAACTAAAGTATTATTTATCAGATAAATAAGAAGAGATAGACAAATGCCCAATCTGGGCTTTTAAAAGATTTGGCAAAGTTTTGGGAACTTAAATTAGGCTGTTTCATAAGAGAGAAATCTCTCATATCTCATATAGTAACTTTATGAAAAATCTATGATTTTAGTCATAAATAAGCTCCCCATGCTGAAGTTTATATCTCAAAGTCTAATAGAATTAATTTTAGAAGTTTTAGAAAGTTTTAGAAATGTTCACAAGTCTAGACAATTTTTTATATACTTGAATGTTTTTTGGAAATTTTGACTATTATCACAAAAAAATTAAACAAGTTGACAAGTTTGTTTGCCCTTTTAAAAACATAACACGTGAATATCGGAGACGCAAAAAATTAATATAATTTAAAACCGCACGCTTAAGAGTGCAAGTAATGAATGTAGTTGCTTGTAGTAGTCAATTTAGACAGTGTCTAACTTAGAAAAACAAAATACATAACACAAAAGATAAAAGATTAAGCGCCGAAAAACGCACGCATAATGAAAAATTAGAAGGGATATGGGGAGGGGATATATGGAGGGATGATGATAGAAATAGAGAGTGGAAGGAGATAGACGAGGGGGGGGGGATAAAATCCATTTTTATTAAAGTAAAATGCATTCATTACTTGCACTCTTAAGCGTGCGGTATATATTTTACATTAGCCATTTTTATTAGGAAACCTCCGAATAATTTAAACATTTTGATTTGTCTTTAGAAACATTTAAAATAAGGTTTGCGGGATTTGAGATTTATAGCGGATAAATCCGTGCCCCAGTTCTCAACTTCATAAGAAAACCTCTCTAATTGTTCAAAAGTTTAAAATCATTTAAAATCACTTTTTAATTAATACTTTTTAGTTATTTATTTTATTAAATAAACGATCCCTTTATAATTTATTAAAAAAATAATAACTTTAAGATGAAGCTTCAACTAATTTATTTATTCAATTTAAATCTTCTATTTTTATTTTTTCTATTTTCTATTCAAAATAATGCAAATTCTTTAAAATTGAGAATTGAAGAGGATTGGAACAAAACCAGAGAATTTCGATATTTAAACTCTCATGGTGTATTTAATATTTTTAATTGCAAAATTTTAATTCAAGAGATCAATGGAAATGAAAAAGAATTTAAAGGATATATGAAACCTCTTAAAAAGATTGGACCTAATTTTCATGATTTTTTATTTGAAGAAATTAATGGAAATAAATTATTATTTGATAAATATTTTAATAATAAAGATATGGAAATTATTGTTGAAATAAATATAAATCCCTTTATTGAGAAAATTTTTAAAATTGAAAAGAATTTGTTGAAAACTCAGGTTTGAATATTCAGATAAAGGGGAACAGCCTGAGTTCCAGGGAATATCCATGGAAATTTTGACATATATACATACCATGAAAAATTTTTTTCTTAGATATCCTAGGAGATTCGTATGTTTACCGAACACTGGCCAACTAAAAATCATAAAATCAAAGGATTCTAAAAGAATTTTCAGAAAATCATATATTCTAGTTTCATGAAATGTTGACGTAATACTGTATATATGTTGACTGTCGTAAAAAATCTTCAGCTCCAGAAAAAATTTTTTGTAGACAGAAAACTTGGCAATTTTTGTATGATTACTAAATAAAGTATAATCTACAATATCCTAGATAGAATTTTTGAATTTTCTATCCAAAGGTGTTGTTGGAAAACAGCTTTTTTTGTGACATTCTGTCGTTCTGGGTGGGCTATTTGAGTGATTTTTGCTTTAAACTAAAAAGCATTTTTCTTTTTTTTCTTTGATATGCAATATCAGAACTAGATTTGGACTATACTCCTTGAGTATAACATTTTAGTATTGGTTTGACATCAACCTAAACTAGTTTTTCGAAGTTTTTCGAACACATTTAGCTATTAACGGCAAAATGTATGCCTCCAGGAAAAATTTTTTTGAGCTTGAAAACCTTATCTAATTTTTTGTATACTTATCTATTAAAGTATTCTCTACAAGATCCTAGATGGAATTTTTGAAGTTTAGATCCAAATCCGTGATATTGGAAAACTGGCATTTTGTCGTTTGAGACATTTTGTCGTTCTGGGTGGGCTATTTTGACATTTCCTATAAACGACAAAATACATGTTTTCATAAATCCACTGGGATATAAAATCTTTCGCTCTAGAAAAAATTATTATTTTTCCTAATTAAATTAAAATATAGAGCACTACTGAAGGATTAATTGGATATGATTATAGCGATATCGACAGTACTATGATGAAGAGAACTAAAGAAAATTAGAAAATGTAAAATATTAGACTTTAAATTTATTTAAAATATGTACAAAAATTATTTTTTTTCGATAATTGTATTATTTATTTAAATTCAAAGTAAAGTGTCTCGAGGTGTTCGTTTTTGCATTTGAAAGTTGTCATCATAATAATTTCTTAACATATTAGGAAAAGCTCGACAAGACGTGAAGTCTCTTAAAAATCTTTCTTTTATCCTTTAACTTATTTAAAAATTATCCACCTGATTCCATGATTACTAGAATTATTTTCAGAATCACCAGATAAATACCCTCCATAATTTCTATAAGCATTATCTAATCTTTTTGAAAAATTTTGTTTTTGATTCTCTCTACGTAAACATTCAATTTCACTCGTCAAGTTACGAACATCCTTTATAAGAAAGAAAAAATTTATTTTATTAATTTAATATTTTTTAATGATAAAATTCGAAAAAATCCATCCAGAATTCAAAATTTAGGGATGAATATTGGGTTACGGTAACCTAAGAAACCATGAGTTAGGTCACGGATTATTAACCTTCTACATAAATAATATAATTTCAAGTAATTACCCCCAACAATTTTTGATTTTGAGCTCTAAGAAAATCAGCCTCAGAAGCTGTACTCATACAGTATTCAAAAGGTAATGAGCCTGATGAAGACGCGGAAGAGGCATCATTTGAACCTGTGGAACCTGTAGTTTCTGGATGATTATTTGAAATTGGATGGAGGAAAGGAGGAGGGTGAACTTGATTGCGAATGGTTTGTTGGTGAATACTTTGATGATATTGTTCAGGAATGATGGGAGATGTAGAAGAGGGAGATGATAAAGAATTAAGTTGGCTTCCAGGAAAGGCATTTCGATCAGACGATATTAAAAAAGTCTTAAGAAAAATTTAAAAATTCCAAAAATTTTTAATAATTAATCAACTAGCCTTGATTCTTCGATTAATTTCAGCAATTTTAGCTCTATAAAAATTCAGTTTCTGTTCGTGAACGGCAGAATCCTTAAAATTATTATTTTTTCTAATAATTTTTGAATATTCTAAAAATATTACTAAAGCAACAATTCCACGTTCCAACATTCTCCTTCTCTTATCCAAACTCTCGATCCTCCCGTTATACCATTGGACAAGTTTCTGAGCTGTTTGATGTCCTTGAATCACTAGCTGAAACTCTTCCTCTAGAAATTGTTCATGCTTGGCCTTATAATTTTTTAAATATTAATTTTATTGTTAGCAATTTATTTTTTTTTATTTTATTATTTTACAAAAATAATAAATTTCTATTTTTAAATAAAATCATTCTATATTTAGGCACTAAACAGAACTAAATTTGTAATAAAAAATGGAAGTAAATGACGCTAGGTTGTAGTTTTATTTTTTTAAATTTTCTCACATTAAATTAGTAATTTATTTTTTATTTTAATTTTTATTTATGTGATTGTATTTTAGGTATTTATATAGCTTAAAAATCATTTTTATTGAGTAAAGCTTGGTTAACCTTTATTTAATTTAGAGCTAATAAATTTTAATGACAATAGACATATAAATTTAATAATAATAAGCCATTATTAGGAACATAATTAGAATAAAATTATATTAAAATATAGTAATAGAAATTTTAAATTTTAATATTAAAGAGGCTTATAAGGGAAAAGAATAGCTTGTTATTAGGATCATTTTTACAATGTCAAACGATCAGATTAGGATCGCTATTAGGGGAAGGATCTTTTGCGATGTCAATACATTTTGCCTGTTTCAATCTAGGAGATACAAAAATTTTAAAAATAGCCCTGAGGTAAATCAGGGCTTAGTAGCCCTGAGGTAAAATGTAAGCATCTCCCAAAAACGTAAGCATCTCCCAAAAATAAAAAACAGTAATCTTAACCTCTAATGTGCCATTTACTTTAAAAATTAACCGGTGCATTTGTTTTATTTTGTTAAATGATAGCATTTAGATTATTGCGTGTTTTTTATTAAAAAATTTTCTGAGATTTGTTGGCATTTCAAAATTTTCTTTCATTAAACAGTTTACCTCAAACTTTATAAAAAAACTAGAGGTAATTGGCAAAAACTCGGCATTGCGTGCCAAAAATATTTTTCATTTAATTTTCTATTGTAAAAGCTAATAATCTAAGAAAAAACGTCAAATAGCGTGCAATTATTAAGTCTTAAGAAAAAAATTAGTAAGGTATTGGGGCGTTGCTTAAATTTTTATTAAATGAGGGATTGGCACCAAAATCATAGTCAAAGAGATTTTTAGTTTTAATTTGCTAATCATTCTGTAACTTTAATTAAAAAAATTCCTCTCTTGTATAAATTAAATTGAAAATAAATTAAATTATAGAAACTAAAGTCCAGTGTTTTAAAAAATTTTGGTTACTGTATATGCTCGATTAATTTTCCTGGGGAATATTATTTTTACAAATCCCTAGCTTTTTGTAATTTTATGACAAAAGAACAAAATTTCAATCCAAAAATTAAAATAATAATTAACTAATTACGTAAAAATTTTTTGCAAAATATTTAATTTTCATTAAATTACAATGAAAATAAATTAAAATAATTTAAAATATTTAGCGCACAATTACGTAAAATATTTATTAAAATAGAACCAAAAGAATAATTAAAATTCTAAACAATGAAAATTTAAATTTAGAATTTTAAATATATTAACTGGATATGAAATTCATTTAAATATTTTAAATAGATACAAAATAATAATTTCAGAAGTTGGATAATAAGAAGCAGAAAAAATGCCCATTTTAACCCCTTCGGTTTTGCTCATGGGATTTGCTTTAATAATTACATTAAACTATTGTATTAATAATGTGGGGGCTTATATCAACATGGCTTCAATCGCCACAGGGAACGGAAGAATCTTCCGACCGTCACGAAGTGTTCCGGAAGTGAATGAAGAGGTAGATGACAATAAAATCTTATATTATGTAGGATTATTATAAAATATTAGATATTAAGTAAATTAAAAGTTAATGAATTATAGATATAGTCAACTCTCGATATAATAACCCTCTAAATAACGAGAGCTTCTCAATATTATGACCTTTCTTCGTTCCCCATTGTGTTTGTTATATCGAGAGTACTGTATACTTTCCTGTAAAAGCTAAAATTTATGGAAAATATTTATAAATTTAATCAGATAATGCTTGAAAATCCACAAAATGATGGTATTAACTTCATGAAACGTTCAATGTCATTGGGCCGTTTAGCTTTTCGCCCAGGGAAAAGGAAATTTCAGGCGGTAAACTTTATAGCTGACTAATAAAAATAAGAAAATGATCATTAGATAACCGGGGCATTTGCACATGACCCCCTTAACCGACGCTATGAATTCTTGTTTATGGATGATCCATCGGATATTAAAGGGATCTTGCCTGTTAATAGTGGAGATATGGGAGGGAGAGTGGATGCTCAGCAACAACATCATCCACAAAAAATTAATCATGTTCGATTTCGGTAAATTAGAATTATAAATAAGTAAAAAATTAGAAATTTTAGCCTAGCTCCAGACAAAATAGAAACAATTGATGGAGAAGATCTGTCATTACAAGAACAAAAGTAATTGAAAATTTTGTTAAAGATATTTTAAATAATTTTATTAAATTAGTCCACTCGTGGAATACTCAATGGGAAAGCGAAGCAGTCTTGCCAGTGGTCGTATAGGCTTCCGACCAGCAAAAAGAAGCATGGCTGTTGGCAGAACAGGATTTAGACCTGGCAAAAGAAGCATTGCCACAGGGTGGGATTATTCTCTTCACTACTTAACTTTTTCTTTATTTTTCCAGTAGAATTCGTTTCCGCCCTGGAAAGCGTTCCTTAGAAGCAAGTCAAATAGAAGAGGTAGATGAGCTACCAATTTCATACCCATTTTAAATAATAGTTGAAAAATGATTGAAGATGAGCAAAACAATCAGAATTTTAAAGAAATTATAAACATTTTGGCATATTTTATTGTCTGCCATCCAGTTTATGTTTGTGCCGCCGCCCCATAAATTTTTTTCGTGTTTTTACTTAATGTTTTGCTTTATAGAAAGAAAAATATTTAATTTAAAATAAACAAATGTCTATAATTAGGTCGAAAATAAGCTTTAGTTTCCGGGATATGATGACACAATAAAATGGCTCTAACTTTGGGGATGGGATTATAAACGGAGCCAACTTTAATTAAGTTAAGAAATTTAGACAAGAAATTTGGAAATTAAATACTTATTAGATCAAAAATCGCAAATAATCCTACCCACCACTTGAGGTAGGAGTTCATCAGCATAGTTTGAAGCTGGCATTGAGTTAAAAACATTCCTTCCGTTATTATTATTCCTTCTAGATTGTGGGGATGTAATCTTATGATTCTGATTATAATTTTGATGATTATATTGTTTTACTTGATGATTATGATTTTCAATAAGCATTTGTGGGGATTTTGTTGAAGGTTCTCGATATACAGTACCTTGACGATATATAGGATCTATAACAATCTGTTGTCGATTATGTTGAGCTTTAGATCCTTTCACATTTACTATTGCATAAATATCACTTTCCTTCTCGTTTTTATCATTATCATTATTAAATGGAGGTGAATGTGGGTGAATTGTCGGTCTTAATGAAGGTTGATGTAGAGGTATTATGGGTGGAGGTGGAGCTTTTTTGGTCTTTTGATGGGATTTGTTTCTGAAATTTTTTATGAACTTAAGGAAGGATATGAAAATTCAACTACCTTCCAAGCTCCTCTCTAGTAGACAAAGTTCTATTAATATTTGTATTATTTCTCCATCTTTCAGGATTGGAATCCCCTCCATTATCAAAAAGTTCACTAAGTTGTGGCTGACTTCTGCTTGCTTTTTTCATCCTAACAAGTCTCCCATACTCTCGAGAATCGAGTTTTCTGCCTGAAACACCCATTGCTGGAGGTGTTGGCCATTTTTGGTTTATTTTTATTTGTTCCAGGTCTTTTTGGTTATTTTTAATTGAATTTTGATTATTTTTTAATTTATTTATGATTTGGTTATTGTTGTTATTGTCTAATACAAACAATAATTTCCCTTCGCTTTGAACTCGTTTTAGTGAAGAATTGTTGTAATTATGCATAATATATATTTTTAAATTTTATTTTTAAATAATTATATCTTTAATTGTTTAAATAAAAATGATTACTGTAATAATTAATTAATTTATGCAATAATAAAAAATTTAATATTAAGTAATTTCTTGAATAAATATTAAATTTAAGTATTGGAAAAACAAATTTAAAATTAATTCTTAGCTTAAATGTGAGCGGGCTAGGGGGTCAATAAGCCTTATAAAACATAAAATTTAATGTCCTACCTGCTTTTTCTTTATTTTTATAGCTAAGCGAAGCTTACAGGTCACCGCTTATTCAAAATGCATTGGCCCTTTGTAACATGTTGACCAAAAAGCTTTAGGTAAAGCGCTGTTTATTTTAGTATTTGGCCTATGCTTTTAAAGAGAGAAGAGATTAAAAAGAGAATACCGAGATGGAGATTTATTAGATTGCTTCAAAAGCTACAAGATTAAAATAAACTGATAAAAGTGAAAAGCTACTAAGTCTAGAAATTATGAAGAGATGGGATAAAGGATATATTTGAGAGTAAAGGGTATGTTTGAGGGTAAGGATAAAGATATGAGATAGAGGATATGTTTGATCCAGGCTGAACTCAGTCCATGAAATGGTGAACTGAAACAGCAAAATCCTTATATCCAAGGAGAAGGATCTCCATATACAGTAATTAAAATTAAAAATTCCAATTTTTATTTATTGGATGACACTAAAATTAAAAAAAAGGTTAGTCAAGATGAGGTCAGGTGATTTTATTATTTTATTTCTTTAAAATAAAATAAGGCAAAAAAAGAAGCTTAAAAATTAAAAAGAGGTAAACTTCGGACAACAAGTATGTAAATAAATGTGTTGTTAAAAAAATTTTGCGGGGATACTTATATTGGATGTGCTATTGACAAACAGAGAATAACAAATGTCCAATAAATTAAATTTAAAAATATTTTTGTTAAATGAGAAAAATTTAAATTTTAGGGAAAAATTCGATTTTTAAATGAAAAATATTTTTAAATTAATTTTAACGATTTTATCATAAAATAAAAACTATTGAAAATATTTGGAAGGAATTTCTAGTTTAATTGGAATTTTTGCAAGACTGGTTATTTTAATATATTTTCTTGTTGATGGGTATTAATGAGAGGGGAATGGACGATGGGTAGCAGCGAATTAAGTAGGGGAAATCGGCGCGATCAAGAAGCAATTTTTGATGAGTTGGATGATTAAGAGGAAGAAAAATATAGTAAATAAATAAATAAAATGGAAGGAATGAAGTTTATGATGGGATTTTTGAAGAGGAATAATTTATAATGAAAGTACTAAATTAAATAGATGGTGGGGGAAAGATACATTAGCAACAGGAAGGCCAACAAAAAGAAGTTTTTAAGAAGTCCTAGAAGTTTTTAATAGGAGAATCTATATTTAAGCCAAAAATAAAGAAGCTGAGACATACCGAAAATTTTTTATAGGGTCTTAAAATTTTCAGAGTCATCAGACTCTAAAGTCAATATCTCTAGCAAAAATGGGAATATATTTCTGAAAGTTTGGGATATTGTAGATAAGACTCTTATCTACCACTATAGAAAAAATTAAGAAATTCTATCCTCTCAAAGCATTTTTATATGACCTAGAATTTTTATATATGGAGAACATTATAATTCAGAGTCACATGATTCTAAAGGCCATATCTCAGCCAAAAATGAGAATATTGGGGTAAATTTTTTTTTAAATTTTGGGATATCTTAGATAAGATGTAAAGCTATATTGTTACAAAAAATTATGAAAAGTTACCAATTCAAACTATTTTTATAGGGCCTAGAATTTTTAATAGGAGAATTAATATAATTTTAAGGTCTCCAGACTCTAAAGGCCATAACTCATCCAAAAATATTAATATCTCCTTGAAATTTTGTGATACCTTAGATAATATATAGATCTATATTTAAGCCAAAAATAAGGAAGCTGAGACATACCGAAAATTTTTTATAGGGTCTTAAATTTTTCAGAGTCATCAGACTCTAAAGTCAATATCTCCAGCAAAAATGGGAATATCTTTCTGAAAGTTTGGGATATTGTAGATAAGACTCTTATCTACCTTTATAGAAAAAATTAACTAATCCTATCGTCTCAAAGCATTTTTATATGGCCTAGAATTTTTATATATGGAGAACATTATAATTCAGAGTCACATGATTCTAAGGGCTATATCTCAGCCAAAAATGAGAATATTCGGGTAAATTTTTTTTTAAATTTTGGGATATCTTAGATAAGATGTAAAGCTATATTGTTACAAAAAATTATGAAAAGTTACCAGTTCAAACTATTTTTATAGGGCCTAGAATTTTTAATAGGAGAATTAATATAATTTTAAGGTCTCCAGACTCTAAAGGCCATAACTCATCCAAAAATATTAATATCTCCTTGAAATTTTGTGATACCTTAGATAATATATAGATCTATATTTAAGCCAAAAATAAGGAAGCTGAGACATACCGAAAATTTTTTATAGGGTCTTAAATTTTTCAGAGTCATCAGACTCTAAAGTCAATATCTCTAGCAAAAATGGGAATATCTTTCTGAAAGTTTGGGATATTGTAGATAAGACTCTTATCTACCATTATAGAAAAAATTAACTAATCCTATCATCTCAAAGCATTTTTATATGGCCTAGAATTTTTATATATGGAGAACATTATAATTCAGAGTCACATGATTCTAAGGGCTATATCTCAGCCAAAAATGAGAATATTCGGGTAAATTTTTTTTTAAATTTTGGGATATCTTAGATAAGATGTAAAGCTATATTGTTACAAAAAATTATGAAAAGTTACCAGTTCAAACTATTTTTATAGGGCCTAGAATTTTTAATAGGAGAATTCATATAATTTTAAGGTCTCCAGACTCTAAAGGCCATAACTCATCCAAAAATATTAATATCTCCTTGAAATTTTGTGATATCTTAGATAATATATAGATCTATATTTAAGCCAAAAATAAAGAAGCTGAGACATACCGAAAATTTTTTATAGGGCCTTAAAGTTTTCAGAGTCATCAGAATCTAAAGTCAAGATCTCTAGCAAAAATGGGAATATCTTTCTGAAAGTTTGGGATATTGTAGATAAGACTCTTATCTACCATTATAGAAAAAATTAACTAATCCTATCGTCTCAAAGCATTTTTATATGACCTAGAATTTTTATATATGGAGAACATTATAATTCAGAGTCACATGATTCTAAGGGCTATATCTCAGCCAAAAATGAGAATATTCGGGTAAATTTTTTTTTAAATTTTGGGATATCTTAGATAAGATGTAAAGCTATATTGTTACAAAAAATTATGAAAAGTTACCAATTCAAACTATTTTTATAGGGCCTAGAATTTTTAATAGGAGAATTAATATAATTTTAAGGTCTCCAGACTCTAAAGGCCATAACTCATCCAAAAATATTAATATCTCCTTTGAAATTTTGTGATATCTTAGATAATATATAGATCTATATTTAAGCCAAAAATAAAGAAGCTGAGACATACCGAAAATTTTTTATAGGGCCTTAAAGTTTTCAGAGTCATCAGAATCTAAAGTCAAGATCTCTAGCAAAAATGGGAATATCTTTCTGAAAGTTTGGGATATTGTAGATAAGACTCTTATCTACCTTTATAGAAAAAATTAAGAAATTCTATCCTCTCAAAGCATTTTTATATGACCTAGAATTTTTATATATGGAGAACATTATAATTCAGAGTCACATGATTCTAAAGGCCATATCTCAGCCAAAAATGAGAATATTGGGGTAAATTTTTTTTAAAATTTTGGGATATCTTAGATAAGATGTAAAGCTATATTGTTACAAAAAATTATGAAAAGTTACCAATTCAAACTATTTTTATAGGGCCTAGAATTTTTAATAGGAGAATTAATATAATTTTAAGGTCTCCAGACTCTAAAGGCCATAACTCATCCAAAAATATTAATATCTCCTTGAAATTTTGTGATACCTTAGATAATATATAGATCTATATTTAAGCCAAAAATAAGGAAGCTGAGACATACCGAAAATTTTTTATAGGGTCTTAAATTTTTCAGAGTCATCAGACTCTAAAGTCAATATCTCTAGCAAAAATGGGAATATCTTTCTGAAAGTTTGGGATATTGTAGATAAGACTCTTATCTACCATTATAGAAAAAATTAACTAATCCTATCGTCTCAAAGCATTTTTATATGACCTAGAATTTTTATATATGGAGAACATTATAATTCAGAAGTCACCATGATTCTAAAGGCCATATCTCAGCCAAAAATGAGAATATTCGGGTAAATTTTTTTTTAAATTTTGGGATATCTTAGATAAGATGTAAAAGGCTATATTGTTACAAAAAATTATGAAAAGTTACCAGTTCAAACTATTTTTATAGGGCCTAGAATTTTTAATAGGAGAATTCATATAATTTTAAGGTCTCCAGACTCTAAAGGCCATAACTCATCCAAAAATATTAATATCTCCTTGAAATTTTGTGATATCTTAGATAATATATAGATCTATATTTAAGGCCAAAAATAAAGAAGCTGAGACATACCGAAAATTTTTTATAGGGCCTTAAAGTTTTCAGAGTCATCAGAATCTAAAGTCAAGATCTCTAGCAAAAATGGGAATATCTTTCTGAAAGTTTGGGATATTGTAGATAAGACTCTTATCTACCATTATAGAAAAAATTAACTAATCCTATCGTCTCAAAGCATTTTTATATGACCTAGAATTTTTATATATGGAGAACATTATAATTCAGAGTCACATGATTCTAAGGGCTATATCTCAGCCAAAAATGAGAATATTCGGGTAAATTTTTTTTTAAATTTTGGGATATCTTAGATAAGATGTAAAGCTATATTGTTACAAAAAATTATGAAAAGTTACCAATTCAAACTATTTTTATAGGGCCTAGAATTTTTAATAGGAGAATTAATATAATTTTAAGGTCTCCAGACTCTAAAGGCCATAACTCATCCAAAAATATTAATATCTCCTTGAAATTTTGTGATATCTTAGATAATATATAGATCTATATTTAAGCCAAAAATAAAGAAGCTGAGACATACCGAAAATTTTTTATAGGGCCTTCCACTTCTCAGAGTCATCAGAATCTAAAGTCAAGATCTCTAGCAAAAATGGGAATATCTTTCTGAAAGTTTGGGATATCGTAGATAAGACTCTTATCTACCTTTATAGAA